>JAGDQP010005653.1:0-70732 GCA_022664845.1 Lepisma saccharinum
ATTTCGTTTCTATAGCTCGAATGGTGTGGAAAAAGTTTTTGTGCGGCCATTTTGATCCAAGTTAACAACTTTTTCAAAAATGTAAATTATTCCTAAACTACTCTTGTTAATACACCTTTATGCCAAATTTCGTATCTCTAGTTCAAACGGTCTGGAAAATGGATTATGAAGTCAGCCATTTTGGATTCAAAATGATGTCTTTGCAGATATTTTGTAATCTACTAGTGATGATATACCGTCATACTTCGAAATTTCATATTTCAATTTTTAACATCTTTTTTCTTACAGAACCTCAAAATCGCTGATTTCGCAATAAACTCTTCTTATTGTATAACATGCTGACGTTTTGTGACACGTGGAACTCGGCTGCATGCACTGCCGTACGTGTTGATACTGACCTCGATTCGCTCGCGTCGCTGCGCCAAGAATCCCACGGCAGGCCGCGCATCGAACTTGAGGAGTTTGGAGGAACTGCGTCTTTTTATCACAACCAGAATCTGCAGTGCACTGCGCCACATGATGCAGATATTCCCTCATACTCCAGAGCGCTGCGTCCGAATGGGGAAACTTCCACATTCTGCCTGTATAACATGCTTCTGCCAGTGCTAACGTTTATGACGAGTAAAACTTGGTGGGACACGCAGGAGTATTGGAAGTTGGCACGAGGAACTAGGCTCATCCATATTCCATTTCACCACTTTTTAAGGTTGAAGGAGTTGACTGGACAGTTTGCACCCCTGGTGCTTTTGCTCGTATTTCGCAGCTTTTTACACTTGTGTAATGTATATACTCGCTTTGCCTCATTGGGGCGCTGCCCCCAGAATTCCAAGATGGCCTCGCTGGGGCACACCCCTTTATTGCAATCAGGCTCCAGCTGGGAACTGTAACCTGGTAGGGGAGACGAGCCGAATTTATTCTAACCTACTCGTAATGGTACACCTTCATACCAAATTTCGTTTCTCTAGCTTCAGTCATTATAAAGTGGGGCTTAGGCGGGCATTTTGGATAAAAGATGGACACATTTTTAACGTTTTCTTATATTTTCGTGACATACTCGTGATGATACACTGTCATATCAAATTTCATTTCTCTATCTCGAACGATGTGAAAAATGGTATTTCAGCTGCCATTTTGAATCAAAGATGGTGAATTTTTTAAAACGTTGTTATGTTTTCCTAAACTACTCTTGATAATACATCATTATGCCAAATTTCGTATCTCTGGCTCAAGCAGTTGGAAAATGGATTTATGACGCCCGCCATTTTGGATCCAAGATTGCGTCTTTAGAGATATTTTGTAATATTTTCATAATCTACAAATAATGTTGTACTGTCAAACTAAATTACATTATTCTAGCGGCAGCCGTTTAGGCTGTGTATTCTTTAAAAGTTTAGGGTTGGTGGCCATTTTGAATTCAAGTTGGCGACTTTTTCAAATTTTTAAAAAGTTTTCTTAATTTGCTACCAATGATGTAGTTTCATACCAAATTTCACTGTTCTATCTTTAGCCGTTTAGGCTGTGTATTCTTTGAAATTTTAGGTTTGGCGGCCATTTTGAATCCAAGATTGCGACCTTTTCAAAATGTCGGAATTTTTCCTTTATCTACTTATCATCCTCTACCTTCATACCAAATTTCATGTTTCTAGCTTACTCCAAACACCCTAAACAATATGATGAGTGAGTCAGTCAGTGAGTGAGTGAGTGAGTGAGTCAGTTAGCCTAAAATGTGCAATTTCAGGGGTCCACAACTAGAACATAGTTTGAGATACGAATATGAAATTTTGTACATCTGCACATATTTACCATATCTCCTTAACGGCAAAAGCTCATATTCCTATCTTTAACATCTTTTTTCTTACGGGGCCCCCAAATCGTCGATTTTGCCATAAACTCTTGTTCCTGTATAACATGCTTCTGGCAGTGCTAACGTTTTCTGACGTGAAGAACTTGGCTCATGCACTGCCGTGCATGTTGATATCGCATTCAAGACGGTATGAGTCATGTTGCCAATTTTAAATTCGGTACTCCACAAGCTACTAATAAAGATACTGTATAATTTGCCGAAAATGAAGAGAAATAATGCATGAAGGTAATTTGTAAAGTTTTGTGATGTTCGTTGGTGAATTTCTTGCTTAACACCAACAAAATAATATTAAATATCCATCAACACAAAAGTATTATATACAGTTATGAAGAAAAAAAGTATCATGTGTAATGTCTTTATCGAGGATCTGGGTATGATACTGAACCACCTGTTAATATTTCAAGAAACCCAAACGTTTGGGTTTAAAGGTATTCCATGAAAACAAAGAAGTCCATCCTTTATTTAAAGCAAAGGTAATATAGGGGATCCATTTCAGGCTTCAGCAGCAAGTACTGTGAATATTTATACAACCGTTCTGTCCATCTGTCGACAACTTTCAACTCAGAAACTACTACGACAACATAAAGCATGATGCCGTGTTGCGTTCTCCTGATTTACTATATCCTGCCATGCAATTGTTGGGAATTAGTTGAGCAAAAACAACAATTTAAAAATTAATATAATTTGAATTTTATTTGAGGCCTTTACGCATCTAAGGTTCACGCCGGGATTGGGGAGTGGAAAAGATTCGGGAAGGTGCCGTCCAGGGCCTATGTTGAAGGTGCCATCCCGGTTATTTGTTTGGTGTGACTGGAAAAAACCTGAGTAGAACATGACGGCTGGTCACCCTACTATAGACAGCTAAACGTCATAAATAAAATTCAATTCAATGTATTCATGGAGAGAATACATTTACCTGCATATTTCTCTCGCTTCATTGAAACTAGCAGACAATAGGTTCGCTTTACTGATGATTTTTCGCTCTCTCGTAACGCAGCACAAATCGTTATAAAAACAATCAGTTACTATTAAGGATAATATAATTTAAGAGAGTTAATCACGCCGATTTGCATTCGAAAAAAGTAATATTAAGGAGGGAGCGGCGACTCGAACTGACAACCCTTTAGTTCACGGTCGCCAGCCTTAACCACTACGCCACAGAGTGCGCTGCGCATTCATCAACGTTTATTACCCGAGCATTGAATGACAGTCTTCGCTTCGAAATTTAAAACCAATCTTGTCTTTTTCTTCACGCCTTCTCGGGGATATATTTGCTTCTGCTACATGATTATACAATGCATGTGTTGTAATTATCTGCAACTTTTGCTTGTGTAATGTTTTATTTGAAAGAACATTGTCGGTAATCTCAGTTGCTGGTAATACTAAGGATATACACTGTTTCATAGAGTGAAGAGAAATATCCCTTCTTTCCTCTCAATTTCCCTGTGAATTTCCCTTTGTTCCCAAGTTTTTTCGATCATTTCTTCACGATTCTGTTTTTTCGTTATAGTTTCATTATTTATTAATATTTTTGTGACAAAATTTCAGGAAATATTCGTTTTTACATTCTTTACAAGTAAAGCAATTAAACGAACACCAGAATCGAAGGAGAAAAATGTTATTTGTAAAAAACTGTCAAATAAAGACATGCGAAAAATTGTTTGCGCATGAGTGTACATCTATAGTACAGAAGCTTTTTAAACTAAAAAGGCCTGATCTTGAAAATTTAAACCCTGAACCATTTGTAGGGCCCGTATTCTTAGCTTGTAACCTATTTTATTCCTTACTTGGCAGCATCAGTACTGTAACATATGTTTTTGTTTCAGTCATTTCTTAATCAAATATTCGAATCCTAAAGACGGCTAAATTGAACATTTCAAAAAATAAACTCCTATTGTTATTAGGAAAAACCTTCACGAATGCGCATTTATTTTCAACTGTCTTCCACTCTGCTGTTTTATTGGTTTCGTTCTGCCTGAGTTGTTTTATATGGTAATCTTGAACTGAATATTCAGAAAATAGGAACTTCGAATGTAAATAATAATTTACTTTTTCCTTTGGTTTATGTTCAGTAACTCGTTAACATTAACGAAAATGTGTTGGAGTCGAAATTTATTTGCTACTTATTTTATTTTAATTCAAATATTTGTCTTTCTGCGTACCCTAGTCAGTAGCGCGCTCGACTTCAGTGCGAGCGGTCCCGGGTTCGATTCCCGATGGCTGTTCAAAATGTCGGTGTTGAGACTACTGGGGAGCTGCTGGGAATAAAAGACTGTGGCGATCATAGTTGAGAGCTTCCGCTCTCCTCTCCCAACACGTCTGGTCAGCGTGGGAGCAGTAGACCAACTTCTCCCTCCGGGAGAGACCTCATCCAGTAGTGGATTGAATATGGCTGTAAATTATTATTTGTCAGTACAATGTATGGTAGAAAAAAAAATCCTAAAATGGCTCTTTATAAAGGCTAAAAGAATCCGGGCCTTAACCATATGCAACATGCGGCTTGCTGTTTGCAAGACGATCCGCTCCAAAAGCCCACTACCAGAAAAGGAAACCTAAATAAGAAGTCCACGAGTATTGCTTTGAAATTCTTGATAAGTACGGAAACTTATTTTCTTTCAAATAAATTTTACAATTACACAGGCATACAGAAAATAAATCTCGCTTAGTTGCTATGAATGTTTCAACGAATTTGGCCATAAATGACTAGTTTTTTTTCTTTTTTAATTGGCTTGTTTTTTTTAAAACAGTGAATACCCCTCACATTATGATTTTACTCTGATTCGATTTGTATCCGCTGTCATATACAGCAGGGTTTTCTTTTTTCACTATAGCATTATTTTCACCTGGTATAAAATTTATCTCATCTTTTACGTTCATTCGCAATTCATTATATCGTCGCCTTTTTTAACCATACCGCCCAACAGCCACTTCGGGTGAAACTGCCTTTTCTGTACGGTTCGACTGGAACTCGGTCAACGCAGCTACCCCCGAAGTAGTTCTTAGTTTCTCCAACAGATAGTGGCGTAATTCGAAAACAGTAGTACCACTTCAACAATCCGAATGCATTCTCCGACATTTACTTCAAATACACCCTGTAAAACAAAAGGAAAAGTATTCCTGATTACGTAAAGTAAGCATATCTTGCTTAGTTTGTTGTGAAGCTTGAAGGCTTGAGGTTAACGGTGTAGATCACCCCCGCTTATCTTGGTACGACCTTTCCATTGATTTACACGGGAATTGTTTTACTTATTTTATGCCTCTCGGATGTAGAATATTTAAGTTCTGCTTTCACAAAATTTGTCTGTGGTTATTTTGACTCTTGTATAGTTTTGGTTTGTGAAGTTTCTTCAAATATATAAGTATAACGTATTATTAATAGTTTGCTTTATAAATCACAATATGTCAACGGGAAATTATACTGTTCGTGTGTAAAATATTGCATTTCTATAAAACAGCGTGAGTCAAAGAAAACATGACGATAAACTGGGCGAAAGCAGAAGTTAAAATGATGCTCCTGAAAGATATAAGACGAGTAATACAATTCCCATGTAAATCAATGGAAAGTGCGTACCAAGATGGCGGGGGTGATCTACACCGTTAAGTTTTCGGATCCCTATATATAAGACTATAAGTTGAATGGAGGAAAAGACCATGGTGTCGCTACATTGGGTGGAGATCAGCAAAACTACCACGATCATTGTTACTTGTACTGTGAATGTGAAATGCTTGAGTCACAAAGTTACTATATCCTGATTTGGAATCAGAAAGACGACCGACCTACGCCACACAGTGAAGTCAGCTTGGCAGCAAAGTAGATACACAAAGTACCCATGTTTTACCTACACGAAGTAGGATAAACCAACGGTAATAGAATAAACCAAGAACACTGAAAAAAGTGACAGTCTTGAACGGAAAACATGACTGTAGGTGCATTGAACATAATTAGTCACTGATTAACAGAGAAGTATTTCTCCCAGCATTCTATGCCAAATCTAGACTCATGAAGCAAGTTGTTCAGGTGTTAGACAAGAATGGTGATTTCTTGAAATACATGTGCAGGTTGTTTCCTGGACTTAAAGATTGAAAAACTAAAAAAAAATAATTAATGGCTCTCAAATTTGTACTCACGAACGTCTAAGTCAAGTTGTATCTCATCCAAAAGTTTCTTGGGTAACCACAAAGCAGATAATTATGGAAGACTGGTAAAAACGTACCCGCTAACGGTGTTATAGTTTTGGGTACTAATATGAATACAAAGGTACACTTGCCCCAAAGCTACTTGTCGACAGATTTCCGGATCATCTTCATGATCTTACTGTTGAATACAATAAGTTCCATCAGAAAAGGTGTTAAAGACACAGGATAGCAGGATCTTCCTGTGTATTAATTTGTGCTTTATCTCCATCAGCTTACTGTGTTTATTTTCTTGCACTGAATACAATGTCGTTAGGTATTTCAGTTCTTTACTTCTGTTAGGATTCCATACAGATGCCATTATGTGGGTACTCAAAACCGTTATCGATAATTATTTCTTTGCCCTCGGCTAGCTGACCTTGAGCTCTTTACTATGATGATCAGGGTTACAGGTTCTCTTCAAAACGTAGTAGAAGACAGTTGAAGTGCCTGCTTTAAGAACCTGGGCTTAATGCACATCAGGTGAGGCTACACCCAACTTATAAAACAAACTTGGCCTACGGTAGCGAAAGCCACTCTAGACTGCTAATAAAAAAACTTGGTACGATTGCGCAACGCAATTTATTTCATTTGAACAGCTTAAAATAGTATGTTCATATGTTTTTATATATCATATTTCCACAAACAATCTTTTACCTGTACTTTCAAAGTTGACATCTTAATGATTCAATTATTATCAACAAGTCATGAATCATTTTTGGCCATAAACAATTTGGTTCGAGCTTAGCTAAACATATTGATTATATAATTCTTATTTTACATTCTTCTCCATTCATGAATTAACTTTTTAATCTCATTTGCTCGGTGTACCAAGAACACCAGTTTTGATTGACCTCTGTCGAGCATCATTACACATAAATTCCTGTCCAGTCGAACAAAAGACTGAGACAAAAAGAGAAAAGTTGAACTTTGAGCATCAACATTTTAGCTACAATTTTATTCCCTTTCACTTCAGCATCGAACGTTTCGTTGGATTGTCTCCTCAGACAGGTTTCGTATCGATCAATGTATCACCTGATTATATGGATTACATATGATATAATTAGCATCATATATATTTCCATTGTTTGTGCTTTCGCTGTACTTGAACCAAATTTTATTATGTTATTTCTAGGCTAAATAGCTCGGCTAAGTTCGTTAATGAGTAACATCGGCCCAAGGGAGTGGTTGGGGAAGGAGGTTGAAATTTTGAAAACAATTATATATTGGAGTTTATAGGGAAACTTTGTCTGCATAAATTATAGTACTCCCTAAGAAGTTTACGGTGACACCAACGATTCAGGGGTTGTGGGGGTACGAGTGAGGGTGGGGGGTGGAAATTCGAAATCTTTAAAACCATGTCCTGTGGGGTAACGTTGAAAAGCTCGTGGTGATTAATCTATAAATCAATAACTAGTTTCTCGATAGCGCTCTTATTTCGTTAGAGGTATATAAGGTGGCGGGTTTCATTGGGTCTGTTAATTTCAATTGAAATATCACTGCATTCAGTTCTAATAACAAAAGATTTGTACGGTAATTAGTTACCGTATTTATAATTTTATAATGAAAATAAAACGATAAAAGTATATTTACTTAAAGTGTTTTTATTCTGAACTTACCCCAATAAATTCAATCAAAAACACTTTGAGATCTATCTCAGCCTGTAGACCTACCGAAAGGATTCTTTTTTATTTATAATTATTATTTTACTACGGGGATTTTAGCCAGACAACTAACGGTTATCAGTAGTGCCAGTACGAATGCTTCACCTACGGATTCAGCGAACCTTACTGTAATTATTTTCATGTGGTTAGCTTGGTGGGATAAAAAATCCATCACCATCATCGTTACCTGTTTAGGACGCTATGGGAAGAAGTAAAAAAAAAAAAGGTAAAGCTAACCCCTGTGCAGAAGGCTGAGTGTACCTCAGAGCGCCAGTCATGGGAACACTGCGACGAAAATCTCCAGCGTCCTGACCGGAATTTAAACCCAGGCCGCCAGATTCGTAGTGAAACGCCCTACCGCCTGAGACACAATGACTTACCCATGGGAAGAAGTAGCGAAAGAAATTAATCTTATTTTAGCAATGTCAAAAAATTATATTGCAGGAATATACAAAGTGTTACAGGATCCATGACAAACTTCCGGAGGGTATTGATCACTTAAAGAAAAGAGGAGCGAAAGGCGCCCTAACTTAGCGTAGGATCGTTGCATATAACCCATTATCTCGTAAATAATGACATAAAAAAAACATACAGGTTTCCAAATAACAAAGTTCTACCAAAGCAATGTATCTGAGCTAAATTTATGATTGAGGGGATTCCCAACAGAAGTATTTTATTAGATATAATCAACATTGCGCGGTAGAAAAGAATATGTCTCTCCTCACCTGCACTTCTCAATCAAAGTGTTTAAACACTTTTCGATTGTCATTTGTAACGCTGACAAGCCTTACGTCATTATTTTTCGAGATATTGTGTTGTTTCTGCTGACGCCACGCTACTTTTTTGACTCTTAGTTCAAAAACTACTCATGCTTCAGCATTTCTTCACAGAATTTTTTATTGTTGTAATGAGAGTACTCACCTTTATTACGTTTGTTTCATGGTTCCTGTAATAATCTATATAATGTAAATATACAGATAGAAGTGCGTATTTGTATTTGGCGGCAGGGCTAAGTACTTAGTTTATCAGAAAGTCCATGATTACTCCCGTTGTGCGCGCACACGCACACAGAGAAAACGAGAGAGAGAGCAGGAAAAGTAACGAAATTTGTTATAATACTGGTAAATTTCATTCTGGTAATGTTATTACTTATTAATAATCAAGCGAGATATGGTATATAAAACTACAATTATTGGAAACAACAATTATTATTAACTAGACTCGAATCCATTCATTATTGCTTTCAGAAACACGGTTTCCACTACCCCACGGAACTAATAACGCTACTTTGGAGATAAAGAAAAGTTAAATCCCTTCGTGGACAATGATTCGTTACGCGTCCTTTACCTACGCTTTTTCTTTTTTCGCTAGGGAATTTAAAACGCAAATTATGAATGAACCCACCACACGAATGTAGCTCGTATACGTACGAATATAAGTCAATAAATAATAAAAATCACACTTCTCCTAATGGTTGAAATGAGCGTTCAACTGGATAAAAAGACTTACATTCGAATGAACTTCACTGAGTATAATATTTTCTTATCACATTGATTTAGACTACAGTATTTGCATCCTGGTGCCCGCAATTGATTGAAGAGAATTATAATGCTGTTAAAGAGACAATGCTGAAGGATTCGATTTGCAATGAAACCTTTCAACAAATGCAATGCAAAACCATCTCTCAAAAAAAAAAAAAATCGTATCAGAAAGTGTGACAAAGAAAAAAAAGATTAACTTTAAACGATCACGAAGCAATATGTAGAAGCAAGTATTTTATTACACGCATTCAAGCGTGTAAGAGCTAACAGAATGATCTGGGGATATTGAAAAACAGTACATGAACGCTTTGAAGTTTGAATGAACAAGCTAATCAATCGTGCGCTGTGAACCTCCTGTAAATATTGGTTTTACATGAATCTACTTTTTTTTAAAAATAAAAGGTATAAGTAATACATAAAACAAGTGTAAAATAACATAAGTTAATTTTACTAATCTTTGTCATGATTAAGTACAGTACGTACTGTTCAGAAACGCGAAGAATTTGGTGTAAACCAACTGTGCAACTTTTAACGGTATTTTGATTTAGTATAAATAACGTGCTCAGTCTTACTATTTTGAATTTCCTCGCTGTCAAGTAAAAATATCAGGGTTCTTGAAATGTACCTCTGTACAGAAGAATCGCCTCTCTATATATTACAAGTTGAATGCTCACACATTTTCTTCTAACCCTATGTTATGAACGCAACAACTTTTTCAAAGGCATTTATTTTATAACAGTGTCAGATAATACTAATCACAAATATTCTAATGAAAACATAACACTAAAAGCTTTTTCATCAAAAAGTTATCACTAACCACTGATTCATAACGATTTCTCTTTTCTTAAAAAAAATCTTCGCTAATAAAAATATATAAAAAACTTCTTTCTACGCACGAGGGAGGTTCAATAAATCATGTTTTAATAAATTTGATATTACATATGATGTTAAGTATTGTTATTGCAGAAGGTATGTAAGGTCTTCAAACAATTTTTTTTTTTTTTTTTTTTTTTTTTTTTTTTTTTTTTTTTTTTTGCAGGTTCATGCTTCCATACATAGTAACGTAACAGATGTTTAAAGATTGCGGCTCCTAGCGGTTTGCACCAAAGAGCAGCGGTCAGTCATGCGTTTCCTGCCCAGTGAAGGTGTGAAACAGACATCCATAGGACAATGACGGCACAGTATGAGAGTATCTGTATGTTAATACAGCTGGTGTATGAATGGACACTCAAGTTCACAGGAGGCAACACAAGTGTCTTGGAATTTGAATTTAGTTTTAAGGCAACTTTGGCTCAGGTCGGATGGATGATCATGGGATGAATTGATAGAAAGAAGAAAGTGGATGGACACGGGAGATCCACAAGAAAAGCCACGCACACGGTGTTTGTACAAAGGCCACATGCTATGAGCAGAGATCGAACCGACGATCCCTAGTGACAGAGGTGAGCGCTCTACCAATTGATCCACATCGGCCCAACAGGTGTCTTGGGACTTGCCACGATCTACTCGCCTTCGCAGTGCAGCAACAGATGAAGCAATCAAGACCGCTTATGAGCAACTTATTCGTCAAACAGAGGCATCACTCTGGATGAACAGTGAAACGTATCCTGATCTCTTGGTCTCACAAATAGTGAGCTGCTGCAACATGACAACGCCCGCCCCCTTACGTCTCGTAGGACAACCCAAATCATCCGAGAGATTAATTTTGAGTGTCTGCCATATCCACCATAATCGCATGTCGTCATCAGACCATTAGATTAGCATATTTTTATGCCGTTTGAAAGAGGTGGTCAAAAGTTTGGTTCCGTAGTAAACGTCAAAGAAGCGGTGCATGAATGGCTGCAGACCAAACCCGACGACTGCTTCTCTGTTGGAATACGGAGATAGTGCACCTGCATTGAAAGATGATATTTCGTTTTCCAGCACAACCAAACAAATAGTGTCAAAAAATATCTAAGGTTATTTATTTAACCACCCTCGCTCTAGTTTACAATTTTCATCTATTGCTCAAATAATCACTTTTCAAGGGAAACAATAAAAAACGACACATTTACAATATTAGAATAGTATTTAATCAGGAAAATTGAAAGTTCATTAGCACCCTATTATTGAGGTACAATCACCTATTGATTAATGTTCTTTTTTCTTTTCTTTAAAGAAGCGTTCTAGGCTATTGCTTCTAAAATTCTGTGTATGTGCACATTTTACTAGGATAAAAAAATCATTACTTTCTTTAAGTACACAACAAAAAAAAAACATAAATAAATACGTAAAAAAAGGCATACAAAGTTATAAATATTTATTCGAGACAGAAATCACAAACCAACCTATGAGGAGCACATACACACACACTCAAAAAAAGATGTTCTTATATAAATTAGGTCAGTCAACCATTTCATTGAAATACTACTTACTCATATAAAATCATTTGTCGTACTCCGTAAAGTACTATATTTCACTTTTGCTCTGGAAACGCGAGAGAGAAGAGAAAGTTATGTATTTACATACGCATAATGCACTACTGTAAAAGTGAGACTGCCAGCTGATGTTTACAGTGAAAAGAAATTTTGTAGTTTGGAGACTCTCAGCCACGTGTGAATTTGTTTTCAGGAATTTTACTTGTACGTAACCTTCACTTAAGTTGCTTCAGATGTGTTCCCTTCCAATACCTGCAAAAGTTAACCGTTATTTATTATCTTTATTTTTAAAAAATACACAAGCAGATAGATTTTCAATATCTCAACAAATTGCATTACTTTAGTAGTCTTTTAAATGTTGTCATCTACATTAAGGTGGAATCGTAGTAGGTTTTCCCGCTCGTGAATTAGTTTGTTTCCTACTTAAAATAATGAATGCCATTAGACCTGGAGAAGTGTTAGTAGTAACTTCAAAATTGTGTTCGGACAATTTCTCATGGCATCCAGGACTATATTTAAATTTTCTATACATATGCCAAGAACATACCTGAACATATAAAAAAACAGGACTAACAGTAGGGTCTCTTCCTAATAATAAATTGCTGTGAACCAAAGCACCCAAAATCAAACTCATTACTAGACATTATACGGAGAGTATACATTTATTACCATTTGCATCAGATTTACTTCCTTTTGCAATAAGCAAGCTCCTCGTCCAAATGTAGCTCTTCTTCCCTGTTTCTCAGCAACTTTTCAGAGAATATTCCACTTTGTAAGAAGTTTGAAGAAATCCAATTTCTTCCCTGCTATTTCTGCCAACTCATTTGCTTCTCTTTCTAAAACACAATACTTCCGTCATGGATCTTCTGTTTCTTTCCATTTTTTAAAAAAAGTTGCTTCAGTAATCTTGCCACACACTTCTTTCCTCTTATTCATGTATTTCCTCTACCTCTTAAAGGAAAGACAGACTTCTTAATTTAAAACATTCCATGGCCAATACTTAAAATTCAGGAGATTTCAACGACTGAAAACACGATAAAAAATAAAGAAGTTTCCCAGGATTTTCAAGTTTTCCGAAATACGTGGCAACTCCTGCTTTTCTTCTGGATATTATTATCTCCCAAAAAGTGTTTTGACCTAAGTTTGAAGTTGCTGTTAATATACCTGTAAAGCTAATAGTATTCATTATTGAAGTATGGAACAAACTTTAGTTCACGAAAATAAATTTTGTTTAGCTGCAGCCAAATTTGAATCACCGACGTTAAAACAAAAAAGGTGGGAAAAATCTACTAGGATTTCGTCGAAACGGTTATATCACTGTTATCACCTTAGCTATTTTTGCTATCTATTTTCAAAGCCTCTTACTTGGCAGAAGTAAAATTTCTACTTTCTATTTTCACGATTTTTTATTGCCTTTTTCTAATTTTATATATTTGCTGTTGTTGGTTTTTTTTTTTTTTTAGCTATTATGGCGGGTTTGAAAATGTAGATCCTTTACATACATGGACATAATGCATAATAATTTGTTAACTATACAAAATATAGGATCTCCATAGGATATAATACATTGTCAAAGTAAGATACAATGAAATTTTATACAACACAACTGTCAAGAGCATATGTGGTGTGGCGAAGAGCTAGGCGAAAACAGAAGTAAAGAATTCCACTTCTACGAGAGATAAGACATGTAAAACAATTTCTACGTAAATCAATGGAATGCATATAGCAAGATGGCGGAAGCGATCTACACCGTTAATGAAAAATTTTGATGGAGCATTAACCTTTCTTACTCTCTAACAGACTTTTAAAAAAAAATTTTTTCAAGGTTTCAGCAATAATTCATTTCATCTCATCGGTAAAAACATAAGAGAAATCCTTTCGACTCAAGGTCGATTGATTTAAATGAAAAAAATCAATGATTTAAATAAAAAGATATATCTTTTTTAAATAAAAGTAGAAATAAAGTGCACTATTTTTAATAATGTTGTGGTTTGAATCATATGTAAGCTTTAAAATTCACCTTCCAGTCCTTATGTGATGGCTCTTATGATGTAAACCCAAACCAAAGTGATGACCCTAGAATTTTAACTACATGATTGGTTCATTTCATATTACAAGCGAAATTTTATAAGAGAAAGTAGGAACCCAATTGACATCATACGTTTACAATCTGTATTACAAATTTGTTTATTTTTATAATACATATGAAAACAAAAAATGGTTGCTTCGTAACATTACCTGCTTTTTATTACGCAAAATGTATTTGTATCAAATTATTTAATTTCTTCACAAATTTCCCAAAAATAATTTATTCTTAATGGAAGTATAAAGTTTACCGATGTGTATGCTGAAGGATGAATATGTAAAACTGTGTATTCACTATTGATTTCAATGTATCAAATAGCTCTCACTGAATTGAATTTTATCTAAGGTCTTTAGGCAAATATGGATCAGACCGAATGGATGATGATGGGAGAATTGGTGCAGTGAAGAAAGTGGGAGAAAACGTAAGAACCCTGAGGAAACACACACACACCGTTTTCGTTCACCACAAAGTCCACATGGCACGAGCCGGGATCGAATACCACTAAGTTACCGCGGCTCCAAAATATTTGTACTGTATGGAATTTGTTGACATAAGACGTTCCCAAATTGATAGTATAATTTTGAGAGCTGAAAACTCGAACTGAAATGAACTCAAATATATCATAGAAAACTTAAATAGTGGAACATTTCGTTTGGGAGATGTCGCGTGGAAAAAAGAAGCAATTGCGATTATAAAATTTTCAGCTAATTACTTAGGAAGGAAGGCAGGCAGGCAAAGGTCATTTTAGGAATGCTGATACGTAGAAACATTGTAAATTGTTTCCTTTTCGAACTTAATTACGGTGTAAACACTTCTGAAACCACTTCATTCATCGTGTACCGACGAAAGTAACGTAGAAGTTTCCTACATGTTGACTTTCCTTTGTAAAATATACCATAACTCTTTTCCTTTCCGAAACTAATACAATTTGTTGTAATTGCCCACTTTTCATGGCCATCTTCTGTAGCGAACACCACATATTTGTGAATTTTACTTTAGTGTTTACTGGCTAAAGTATCTGAAAAAGAATAACTTAATAGCTGTGACAGTGTCGAAAGTTCTTGAAATATTTTTTTTTTATTTAAATAAAAAAATCAATATATATATATATATATATATATATATATTTTAATTATGATTTGTCCAACCGATTACCAGGTAAGCCACACTTTTCGCTCGGTAACAACAACTGACGGGGCAGTTCGTTCTGCAGAACGGAAAAAATTCGTTACATCATCTTGTAGACCGGTTATATAATTATAACACTTACCTACTGTTTCAATGAATTTGAACTGAATTTTATCTAAGACCTTTACGCAACTTTGGCTTTGATCGTATGGATTAAGGAATAATTGGAGGAATGAAGTAAGTGCGAGGAAACGAAAGAACCGGAGAAAACCCACGCACATGGTGTTTATCTGCCACAAAGCTCTTATGTTACGACCCGGGATCAAACTGAGGACCCCATGCACCAGAGATCAACGCTCTACCACTGAGTCACCGCGGCCCTGCTGGTTTTATCATGATCTCGTGTGGATTAAAATAACCTCCAAGCTTTAAAGTCCGCACCAGGTTTATTTTCAAGGAACAAGGTTTTAGCGTACATAGAAGGATTGGAGATGGCTAAAAACCTACTGATCAGCTTCCATTCTGGCATCACCACCGTACGAGGCGATATTTCAAGTGATGTGGGTCCTGTGTTGCCAATTTGTGGACGAGGGAAATCAAAGTTGTTTTTGTTATCTTTTCTACTCGGAATAAAAAATGTCAAGAAAGTAACCTAATCAATATTGAGTGTTCCCGTGTCCAAATTTAATTATGGTTGTTTTTTTTAAGAATAAAGAAACTTTCAAACGTTGTACCTTCTGTTTTATTTGAAGCCTTATGTATAACATGTGATTCACTGGGTATGTGACTAATTCCTACAAGATGTTTTATAAGCTATTATTAGTATAGCCTTATTTTGGCATCCCTGATATGTTCCTTTAAGCGAGTGGGCAGGTTACGTTTGATCTCCCAGAACATTCACATTTCACCTGGTAAGGTAAATACCTGAAGACTCTTCTGCATTGGTGTAGGAACCCTTGTATCCGTTAAAAGAATTTTCCACCGTCTTGCAGGGTATTCAAGTTATTTTTAAAGTATTTTTTTGATAATTCCCTTTCAAGAGGTGAAAATGTGCAGAGAACTTTCCAGTGTATGTTCTGTGAACCTTACGTAATTCTATTTCAATTCCCCTTTTTTTGTTTTATTTCTGAGATATGGTTCTGTGCTAAATATATACGAAGAAGTTATACCAAACGTTATATATTTAATTAATGCGCCATGGATAGGCTAACTTTGAATGTATATACCGTATACATCACCTGAGGTGGGTTTTGTGTACACAGTGGTGTGGAATTCACCGTTGTATCTATAACTTGTAAGAAACATAGAGAATTATTTTGTTTATGTTCTACTGTAAATTTAATCCTTGGGTGCACTGAATTAAATTTAGCTACAAGGGAATTCAGCTGGGCTTCGGTTTGATATAAAATTAAAGAATAGTCCACGTACCTAAAATATTGTATCAATTTGTACTAAAGTTGGTTGTTACACAGCCAAGGTCTATCCGGTTTTGAAATCAAGGCTTTAATTGAATTGCCTTCGACACAACGTTTTTCAATTTAAAGATAAATTGAAATTTTACAAACTAACGGACTCGTTATGGAACCCACTGTTTCCGATCTTGACGGAAATCGTGTTCAGTCGTTTCGAAACAGTTTTAAAACTTAACGAGTACAAATTTAGAACCCACTTCACTCCCACATACTCTTATTTCACAAGGGAAAATCTCTTGCGCACTCATTACACGATTTTGTAATGAAGTTTACGACACAACAAGTATGACTTCCTTGACGACTCCATATGATAACCCGTCAGCTGTACGGAACTTAGCACTGGAAATAAACAGTTGCTGATTTTCCCACGCTTTCGAGTGAGTTCAGCTCGGGAACTACGTATTTCTGACACACGTTGATTGTTATATAAGAATTTTCATGTTTGTATTATGGGGTACTCATTCCCAAAGCACTGCCTTGTATTCTCGAAACTCCCTACACCACGCAGACTTAGAACGACGATAGTAACTCCGATGATGATATTTTAAATGAACAGTAAGACGCAAAACTGAGTTTGTGCGTAGTTATTTTGTTAGCAACCAGTGCAGGTACGTGATTTTATACGAGAAGTACTCAAAAATTAAGGTTCTCAACTCATGTACTTTTTGTACACTATAAGGTAAACGCACCAATAATGGACAGTGTACTAGTAATGGATAAATTTTGTAAAATAAGATTTTCTTAAAGGTGGGAATCATTTAATCTACGTGCGAAAATTTAATATCATATGTTATGATTCCACTGAATATTATTCATTCATCACTGGTTTCATCTGATATTTCTGACATGATGTTGACGTTAGTTCCATGGTCGCACCTTCTCTTTCATGCATTGTGTTAAGCAAGTGATTAAGGTAAGAGCCTTCCTTTAACACGTTGACTGCCATGTACATCACCGGTTACTACTTTACGGGGCCGTGTACATCAGCCATGATGCACAGCACAATGACTTTCGATAGTGGCGTCTACTCGTATGTCTCCAGAAAGTTGTACCACCTTGTTGGATTCTGGCTTCAACATGTTATTGTCGTTAACTTGTATGCTAAGTTAATATTTAAGGCATATGGTATTCAAGAAATGAAGAAAATGTTGTCTTTCCTTTTAATTCCAACAGTTGTTTAGATAATGACATGCTATAAGCTCTTACGAAGTTATATATACCAGCTACAAGTTAGTGAGGAGATGAAACTGACTGTTGACAGACATTTTGCTGCAGTGACGATCCAGGAACTTGAATAGAATTTTGAATGATATGCAGAGCAAGTTATTATTTGAACGCAGTGGTTTGCATTTTGTCGTCACCTGGAACACTTTTGAACAGCACTAACGCGTTGACAACAGCTGTTTCAGCTGACAACAGCAGTTGTATGGCTAGTTTCCTATACCACTTGACGCCCCTTCATAAAGCACAGGAATATGAAGATTTCTTTTCGAAAACGTCAATGAACCCTCTCCTTTGTTATATGAAACAGCCTCAGTTTTCATTACTGCTTCTCCACGTGTATGAGCTTCAACCATTTGGTCTGTATGTTTGGTGCAGAGCATCAGAACATCATTCTAATATTCCCATTTTAGAACACAGACTCAAGAATTTTACATTTGAGCAGTTACTTCACCTATTTTAGTTTCTTCTGCACTACATAAATTGGAATTCCTCTGCAATTGTTTCTGATCGTTCCAACAAGATGAGTGGATCTATCATTGATTTTTTTCTGCTATGAAGGAGGAGGGGATGTTGTGTGCGGATCGTGCAAAATTATAATCCAGGGCCGTGTGAATCCCCGATGATTCACACAAGCAACAATGAAAATAACATTTGAAAAGAAATCATTGAGCTTGTGTGATTTTTTTCACTAAATGGAACAAGACAACATTAAAATTTGAAAATGGCCCGAAGGAACCTTTTAGTCTATATGGCTCTGGCAGTCAACGTGTTAATATTCATGAAATTACAATAACGAATAATTTTGTTGCTCTACAGTATTATGTACTACGAAATGTCTTTGTTTCAAGCATATAAATGGTCAAATCAACTAAAACTTAGATCTGTTATGCAAAGCAGGGGTGTGCATTACGGGTACGGCAAAGTAAGTTTTTATCCAGTTTTGGACACTCACTATTCATTGGTGGGTTGAAATCAAAACTCTTAATTTAATGAGTTGTTATTAACGTCTTAAACGAGCTGGTGAGCTTGTAAGGACGAGACTTAGTTTTTTTGTAACATAGGTTTCGAACCATTCCGTGCAATAGCCCTCAGCGGAAATTGAACGCACGACCACGTGCGCAAAAAGCGAGGGTGCTAAACTCTCCTCCACTCCGAGGGCGAAATCGTAACTCTGTTAGTTGTTTTATTTCAACTTGGGAATCATTATTTACTCTTCATGATCATAAGTTTCTCGGGAGATTTTTTGGTCCCATTATTTCCAATGATGGACGCGGGGATGCCCATTAATGAAATTATTTGTTTTAGTATGAGACACTACTCATTACAACTTAGAATTTGCATTTTTATAACCACAAGGAATCTACGGTTCAGGCCGCGATAAGGTAGAGGAAAGGAAGTGGCAAGGAGTCGGACAGGTCTAAGTTGAAGATGCCATCAGGGTATCTGCCTGGTACCACTGAGGAAAAACTTATTAAAACCTCAGTAAGGATAGTCGATCGCTGTTTTCAAACCTAGGAACTTCAGAATGATCACTCAGTGGAATTTTATAAAACAATCAGATAATCGAAGAACAGTATTAAACATATAATCTTGTTTAGTATTAGAAACATCAGCAATGATTATTTAAATTATTTTGAATTTTTTGCTCGTCCACTTCTTTGCTCGACTTCCTCACTCACGCGACCACCAATGAATTCCCGACACCACTTCCTTCCTTCCGCTTCCAGTTGAAAATGAAGTTCCATATTGGTTGGTATATCCCTTCTGCCCATAAAAACCAAATAACTGAACGCAAATCCTCTTGTGTCCAAACAGACAACGCCATATGCATTTAAGAGTATTAATTATCCAAAATGTATGTGGAACTGACACCAGAAACTCCTTCCACTTACAAGGAACACTTACCAGGTGACAGAGCCCGATTTTGATGCAAATTCGCATGTAGGTACAGAGCCTAGGTAAACCTTAACAACCAAAATTATAGGTGCTGTCGTCAACAAATAACGACACGGGGGCCCGAGAAAGACGGAACGTAGAGAGCAAGAGTAGGGAAAACGCCTTTTCATTTATAAACTGTTACATATATTGAAAGCAAATGGCTATTAATGGATACTGGACATGAGGTGATACATTCTGGATGATATGACGACAATGACCGCCATCTTGACTATGCTTCAAAATTTTTAAATATTAAGTGGGCCATGTGACATATCAATATGTGCGTGAATGTTCCAAAAAAAAAAACCCTCAATGATGAAATTAGTTTTGGCATAACTCTTATTCCGTAGGACAAAATGACACGTGAACTTGACCTGGAGAATGTCACTTTTACCTAACATTACTTCTTATATAGCATTACACCATTCAATCTGGAATATAACACAAGATATGCACTAGGGAACCACATATTTTTACTTCCTCTCGTATATGCAGCACAAGATGGTGAAGCGTTGTGTTTGAACAATCCTACAAAATAAACGCTTATATCAACCTAGATTACTATTACCTGATTATCCTTAGTACCATCTACAGCCTCACTCTTGGCTGACTTATCACATGGTTCTGATACCACAGGTGGTGCAGTCTCCTTGACCATGGGCGGGGGGGAGTCTTCTGGTTTCATTGTTGAAGAACTCACTGCTTCTACATTCTCTTCAGGAACATTTTTAGGCGAACCAGCTGATTCAGTAGTAGGGGCACATGATTCTACACTAGGATTATTACACTCGATACTATTGCTTGAACACAGTTCAGGATCAGCAGAGTCAGTTGGAGCCTTTTGCTCCTCCTCTTCCACAGAGAGTTCGGACTGATTCACTGTTTTCGCATCACCACTACATTCGTCATCCGCTATTTCTTCGTTAGCAATCACTTGCAACTGTTCTAATTTTTCCTTTAACTTTTCACACTCTTGGTTAAGAACTTCCACCGCTTCCAGAGCATCATCAGGCATCGGCTCTTCTCTAGATGGCGGAGGAACTGCAAGGCAAAACAAGGAAACAAAAACATTTTATTAGCAAAGGCAAAAGAGTCAACAATATTTTCTGTCTACTATGGAACAAATTTGATTACTATAATTTAATTGGTTTATAACCTTTAGAAATCTCAGGCTGAGATAGGTTAGAAGGTAGTCGGCCAAGGCCTAGTTAGTAGGTACCATCCCAGTATTTGTCTGGTATGACAGGATAACTTCAGTCAGCATAAGCGGTTGCTGGAATCTTTCCCAGGACCTTCCGAATGCTAAGCCAACATACGTCTGATCTGCTTTTATTACTAAAGAATGTCTATTTTCCCCCAGCACGCTCTATTTTTTACCCATAACTTCATGATAAAATTTTACCATTCTCACAGCACGTTGATATAATCTCCGATAAGTGAGTGGTTACGCTGACTGCAATGTACTCATGAAGCCTCACACACGATACAGGTTAGGCATTCAGTTGAACCTATTCCAAAATCAAGAAAAAATGTATGCTACAGTTCAGTGTTAATTAGCAATCATTACCCTATCTAGGATACACAATTCCGTTCAAATATTTGCTAATGTTTATATGAACTTAGATGCGTGTGGTCCGGGTTCGACTTCCGGTCTCTTGAATTTGTTATGCTGACTCAGCTAAGTGAGGACACGTGAAGAGCTATCTGAAACGATTCTTGTGGAACGCCATTCTACTTGCTTTAGTTCGAAAATTTGACGGACTTCGGTCAAGGAAGGCACAAAAAGCAGTGATAGCATTCATTACCATGACAACACAACACCCAACCGAAAAAAAAAACCTTCTGAGTGTGTGGATACAATAGCTGAAATTAAGGTATTCTTTATATGAGATTTAAGAATTCCCACTTAACCGAACGATTACCGAGTGCAAGGGATCCATTGTTTGATTCCCGGTGCAACTTCCCGATTTCCGTGTTGACTCAGTACCGACATACCAAATAGGGAGCTGCTTCAATTATGAAGCAGTGGACTCTTAATCACAGTCAGGCAAAGCGGTAGTGGGATCGTTGCACTGACCACATGGTACTCTCTTTGAACAATACGGCAACTTTCTACGTATCATTGCTAATTGTAACGCATTGCATTGTTAACAATCGCCATGGTAGCGTTTAGTGTCTTCGATTCGGCAGTTATTTTTTGGTAACACGTTAAACGAATACACTAATAAGTAAAAAAAAAAAAAGTGCCATATAAACAATATTGACTTTCAGGTGAAGATTGAAAAAAAACAACTGCATCTACAGAAATAGCCAACAAAATCATAGAAGAATATATAACGGAAGCAGGGAAGAAAGTTACGAAGATGGGTTCAGGAGAGAGCGAAATCTCGTAGAATACTCCATACACAAGCAGAGAGCATAGCTTGGAAGAATCCTAAAGAACATATTTCACGGAAATTTCACCAAAAAAAAAAAAAATGTAAGGAAATATCCCATGTGCTGTTTCTGCAATGAAATTTCATAGTAGTAATAGCAACGAGAAATCTACAGGGTGAGTACAGTGTTTTAAATTACCATGTTGTAAAACTACTTACGTCTGGAACCTCAGGGTTTCCAATGTTGTAGAAAATATATATTTCACTTTTCAACCACTGACGTTTAATACAATGCTACGTTCTCTTTCAAAATGTAACATATCAAGTAATAGTACAGACAGAACGAAGATAAAAACCTATTTACAGAGAAATCAAACCATGATGCGATACCCTCGTTTGTATGAACCTATTTCTAACAGCTGGGTAGTTGTTTTGTAGGACGATGAAGAAGGATAGAGGACGATAAATGATATGTCCAAAATACTTAACCAACCTTTGATTTAAAAACAAAAAAAGATATAAACGCTGATGATGACACTGTCCTACCCTAAGTTACTGAAGTCCACTGCTGCGTCGTCTTTCTTCTTGGGTAGGAGATTCTAAAAAAAAAAGGGGGGGGGGCGGTCCTAACTTTATCTACCCAACAAATGGAGGCTCACTCACAGCGCTCCGTTAGATGGTAGTAAAGAGTAAGAGATCCTCGCGAAAACCTAAAGGGAGATGCCCTATTAATTCAATCTAAAAATGGATATTTAAATTAACTCTCCAGAAAATCAATGAATTCTTCAGCAATGTGCAATTTTATCAGTCCATCTATGTTCCTTCATATAAACTACACTCCAACAAATGAAATAAACTCATTTACAAGATAAAATTCCCTACTGCAATAGCTCACAATCAGTAAGTTAATTACACGTATAACAACATACACAAATCGCAACGTTATGAATTATCACAAGATATCACTACATTCACACATGGCTAAAAATTAAGTAATCAAACAAGAACGTATTACAATTGTTTGTGTACGTAATCTCTTTGATTTCTCTGTAAATACTTTATATCTTCTCACCGTCTTTACGATTTCTTTTACGTCTTACATTTTGAAAAGAACAGAGTTGCCTGAAACGTCAACGGTTTTTTAAAGTGAAATATATTTTCTACGAAAAATTACATTTTCTAAGGTTCCATACGTAAGTGATTTTGCAATGGATAACCTCCTGGTGCACCACACCTATTCGTAAGTAAGTTATTTTTGTTGCAACTTATGTACCTAACACACGTTGGTAGAATATGGCATGTCACGTTTTTCAGTAGCTTTAATATTTATTTCGTAGATATAAAATATTTTAATAAATACGCGCATATATTTAGGTGAATTTTTCAGACCAAAAAGAAATAAAAAAATACACAAAAACAAAACTGATCGAAATCCGCTTTGTTTTTCGAGATACTGCATGTTATAACTACCTACACCTAAACACACGGAGACTAGCTGTAGGTAGTTATATAATACGTACAAATTTAAAGAACATTATTTTCTTACATTTACATATATAAACAGCATAAACAGGGTACACTCAGTGTCAAAAGTTTGTACCCAAGAGTAACATTTCTTCTCCGAATAGATTTGGAATAGACTGGCCAATTTGAGTACGGTTTCCTGTAACGTAAAGAAAATGTTATTTTCTGTAAGTTATAAAAACTCTACTCAACTCGGTATATCCAATCAGAAGTTATTTGAAGAAGAAATTTTACGACTGGGTACAAATTTTTGGCGCTGACTGTACGTAACAACCTAGAACACTTGATATAATATGAACATACACATTTCACACTAATACAAAGCTTTACATATACTTGAAAACGCTCAGAGATCCATGAGCAAAAAGCTTCACGTTTCTGGAATACAGCATTGAAGAGGGCTATACAAAGTGAGTTTCTTTTGAATATTTCTCTTTAATAAGAAACGATATACCAAAGTTAAAGTACGTTGTTGGAAGTCGATTTGTATTAGTAGATCTCAGAAGTTTCAACGCTGATATCACCAGGCTGACAGTGCTGCCAAGTGGGTGTAAAGTTACTTTTTCTTTTCAATACCACTCCAACAGTGATGAATGTGAAGCACAAAATGCACTGCTGTAGACTGCGGGTAAAACATGAGGTTACTGTATTGTCTCTCAAAAACAGTATAATTCTGGGCACACGTGAATGTACAGACGGACTTCTTCTTAATGTACAGAAGCACCACACTAAGTTTGCCTTCGCATTTAGTAACGAATTAGAATTACTAACACTTTCATAGTCATGCCTTCATATGTCGTTAGCGCCATGCATAATCACTAGTCTTCTTTTTCTTGGTTTCTAAATCTTTCTTTCACTCTCCACCTATACTTCTAACACTATAGATATCTGGGCGTTCCATTTTTGCCATCATGGGAGCGAACACTGCTCTCGAAACGTTAGAAAAGTGAGAAAATGTCTTTACCATTGGAAGACTGCTCATCAACGCCGGTTAAGTACCAACCACAGCATTACATTGAAGTAGTAACTCGGAGACGTTTCCTAAATAACAGCTCTGAATCAGCTGGAAGGATAGGGGCATATAGGTGTACACTCTTGACATAAGATCATATTTTGAATAAAATCTAAAACACGTGTTAATTCACGAGTCACTGAAATTTAATCACATTAACTTATTCTTCGTACGACATTTACATTACCCAATGCTAATTACATATTTCAGAAATTTAATCGTCAATGACGTAAAATCTTTCCAGTTCTACGAGGGGAAATTCTTTCTCATGTATAAGTTTGGTAACAAAACAGCTTTGGACAGTTCATTGTCTGTACGGATAAAAGCAATGTATTCTTATGGTAATACCCACCATGTTTCTTTAATGAGAAAACAGTACAATTTGGCAGAGGAGCTAATGATAACAAAAAACAAAACAAAACAAAAAAAAAACATGATAATGATGGCACAATTGTATTGAATTTATTTATGGTCTTTAGGCATCTTTGGCTCCAGTCGGGTGGAAAGTAGTCTGCCAGGGTCTAGTTTTGAAGATATCAACCCGTAGTTTGGTATGACTAACAAAAAACCCTGGAAAAACAATCAGGATGGCCGGCCTCTGGAAGATGTCAGAACCTTTCGAAATGAAACCAACGCTCTACCAACCGAGCTCGGTTCACGACAAATTTTACATTATAAATACATATACTAATGTCCTTACCTCTACTGGCAGAAGCAGACGGAGGGGACAACGTAGGATTCTTTTGCTCTCCAGCACCTTCCTCCGCTTTTAATTTGGCCATTAACGAACTCCTGTCCGCCTGCAACGTCCTACACAGTTTTTGCAACTGCGTTAGCTGTCGAGTTGCCAAGGCTAGTTCACTGTCTCGCTGCTGCTTATCAGCAGCCATTTCTAACAACGCCTTGTGACTTTTCTCCCAGCGCTGCTTCCACGACGAAGTCTCTTTCTCTAACTTGCAGATCTTCTTAGACATCTAGAAAAGACAAAAATGAAAACACTCAGACATTGCGTATCATTACCATAGCTCAGAACTTACGATGCCGACTACAGGGAGCAAAAATCAGTTTCAAGTCAATTTCTTTATAAAAGACTAATATACCACTAACTGCAAGTATTTCCTATGTCAAACATCTTGACATTAAGAATATTATTATTCCCTGTTATTTTACTTTCCTGTGTATGTTAACATACTAGAGTGGTGTTACAGTGATTGGGAATCAAACTAGTGTCTTCCAGCACTATTATGCTATTATAAAACATTATTGCTGTGTATTTTAGAAGTTTTGAATTAATTATTTTTGAATCATCGATTATTCCTCATGAACGATGCTGGTAAGCATGAGATAACGAATAAATGAAATCTTTATAACCTCTAACACCGAATAAACTGACATTCTATTCATCTTAATTTTTGAGTATTTAAATAAAATAAATGAGTTCTCTCCCCATAATCCTATCTAGTTTCAACTTTATAGTCACAGTGTTTTTTACATTATACAGGATGTTCAAAATGTCATTGTGCAGTGGAAAAAAAAGCACACACCTGGACTTTCACTCTCATGCACCTGTAACTCGCAGTCAACCGTGGCTAGACTTGCTGTCACATTGTGTGAGCAAGCCACAAACGCCATCTACCGACAAGTACGATACCGTATGCACCACCATAACGTAAAACGTTATGTCATTATGATTTTTTCACTGTAGAACCTGGACAAGTTGAAAACAACTTTATAGGTCAATGTTTCAAATTTTGAGGTCATCCAGCGGAAAACAGTTCTGTTTTTATTTACACTACTATTACTGTACTGTACTAGAATGCTCTACCATAACTCGATACGGAAATAGAGCCGGATCTCCCCGTTCCCGATCAACTGCTCTCCCAACTGAACCATCACCAACCTCTGTGCATATAAAGCTACTACAAGAAACAATGAAAAAAGAAGGGAACAATATTATATTCCAACGCTTGAATCCTTACCTTTTCCATTTCTCCCTTAAACCCGTTGAATATTTCATTACTTCTCGTTAGCGCCTGCTGAAATTCATCGTATTTATCAGTATACAAACTTAACTGGCTTCTCAAGTTCACCTCGGTTTGTTGCATTTCTTGGCATTTGCCTTGATATTCGGTAATTTCCTGCAATGAAACGAAGGAACTATTAGGCTATTAATAAAACAAAATTTTAATTAAGACTAAAACTCTTAAAGACAGACACATCTCACTCTCTTGGCTTTTTCCTCATTGTTAAACGTTAATGATAAGAGTATAATAATTATTCTACTTACATGGATTTAACTTCCGTGACGTAACATTAAAAACTAACTAAATACTAAATGCTGACGTTTCTGTTATATCAGAATCTTGGTCAAAACTAAGAACGCAAATAAAATAAAATAAAAAAAAATAAAGAAGAAACCTATTATCTAAACCAGTTTTTCTCAACCTTTTTCATGCCGCGACCCCCTTTTACCATGTCTTTTGGCCGACGACCCCCAACAGTAATTTTCTTGTTTATGATAAGCGGTTTCGTTTCACTTTGTATTACATAGTCTCCTGAAGGCTAACCCCCATATATACAAGGTGTTTATGAACTATACCGTCAAATTTCTGGAGGTGATTCATGAAATCAAAACAAGACGAAAGTTCTGACAAATTTTCGACATATGCATAGTTTCGGAGCTACAGGCTGCCGAAAGCGTGGGAAAATGAATTTTAGAGCTTCATATTTGTAACAAACAACAGTATACGAACAGTAGAGCTGTTGCGGCATGGTACCGTCAAAGACTTCAAATCTGCACTACACAAAAATGCATATTTCAAAACTGCGCAAGGAATTCCCCAAAGGAACTGGGGAAATTCCAGAAATTTCCTGAAGTAAAGATGGATCGAAATGAACACGAATGGGACAGCTTAGTAATGAATGACGGACATACTTCGAATCTTGGAGTGGATATCCTTCCAATCCTGGAGCAGACTACTCAGCTGTCCACCAAGAAACTATAATCCGTAAGAAATACATCATTTCATCGAGCTTTTTATTTATTTATTATCAAAGAGATTTAATATCATTGTCCGATATATTCTACTATCGGATTGGAAGGGGCTAAAACCAAAAATGAAGTTCAAACAGCGCTCACCAAACTCCTAACAGAAGACAGTATGCAAGCAGCAAGAAAATGGAGACGAGAGATAAACAGAATAATCTTTCCTGTGAGCTACCACCTAATCTACAGAAGGGTCGGAACAAATTAGTTCAAAAGCTCTGGACGATCGTTAAAAGCGAACATCGAAAAGAGGTCAGCTGGTAACATGGCCGCTGCCTAGCCCCAGTCTATGTCCGTCCCCTCTATGTAAACACGCCTTTGACGAAACGTTTCCCGCATTTTAATTGTGTTGTTGAAGTTCATGAACGCCTGTCTTTGTATTCTGATATATAAGTACTCTTTTTCTACCTTATTTTACCATCTTATATATACATATAGTTACCAGTAGAAGTTGCTGCTTTTCCCGCAATAGAACTTCTTTCTCCTCAGCCATTTCCATCTTAGCCTTAGCTAATTTCGCTTCTGCTAACTGAGATTCCAGCTGGATTTGCTTCAATAATTTCTCCACTTGCTACAACAAGAAATAATAATTGACAGTATATCACAAATTAACGCAACACACAGTCATCACATAGAATTATATTTGACTTTACACAAGGATCTTGTGTGTGGAGGCTATCTCAACAAACAACAACAAAAAAACCAAGACCCCAACCCAGGTCTCCTAGTCATCGTGTGGGTATTCTCAATATCCAGCCGGAAAATCACATTCAACTTCCGGTCACGGCAAGGACGATTTTGTGTGTGTACATATGCAATTGGGTATAGAAGAAACGAAGCACATTTCAACACAGAACCTAGACCGCGGGCGTTTGACGTAACATGACATAAAACATCGTCAATTGCTTATTCGCATGTGGCTGTTCATCGCCGTTAACTCAATCACTAAATAAATAATAAAAAAAAATAAGTGTGTGTCTCTTTCTTGGCTTTCTTGAACCAAACGAACTACATTTACAACTTTTAAAAAATAAACGTAACTTCTTATGCGGACCTATATCATTACAAACTGATAAAGGTACTGAATTTACTTATAAGACTTCTCAAGTTTATAAGAAACACAGTATTCTTTTGTTTTGTTTTTTTGTGTTTTTTTACAACACAAAAGCCAGATTAAAAGCAAGTGTGGTGGAACGTAGGAACTGTTCTTTGCAACATTGGATGTAGTGATACTCCGTGTAACATCTCAACCAAGCACTGTTACCAAGTAATGGCAATACGCCTATATCAAATTTCAGATGTTAATTATATTTATGTGCATTTATTCAGTGAAGCCTTTTTCTATTTGAAAGTAAAGGAATAACAAAAACGGAACTAAACATAGGTCTATATACAATACAGATAGTGTGGTCCAGTATTTAGACGAATGCAAGGATAGTATTTAAAATAGAAAGCCACTACGTCCTCATTCCTTGCTCAAGAAGTTGTGTTTCCGAGTAGGGGATTCTGTACCATTTCTTAGACGGCTACAAAGCGAGTTTAGGCCGTAGTTGTCAGATGAACCCATAATTGTAAATAAAATAAAATAATTTTTGTAGAACCCTAGAACTTACGAATGCAGAAATTCTGTGATAATAAATATACTGTAAGAATTGGAAGATATTATCAAGCAGAAATTTACGACCAACATGGATCGATTTTCGCGATCGAATAGGAATTCTTTAAAATAACGTTCTCAGAGAGCTGACAACCGGACCGGAAAGCCATTACTAATTTCTTTACATCATTTCTGTAAAGAAACCAAATGTCGATATCTCCCAGAATTTTAAAGCAACTCCTTTTCCCTAGAAAGGCTTTATTCTTTTTTTAAAAGAATTCCCTTACGGAAGATAATCTACAATGGGCTACTGCACACTTCGAACAATAGGCCTACTACTGCTGCGATATCGGCAAGTAGGAGAATAATTATTATAAAATAAGTGAAGCAGAGCCCAGTTGGGGGATTGTGCAGATATGCTATTGCCAGACTTCAGCAACGAGCATTGTATTTGGATGATCAAAGTCCTGCTGGAAAAATTGCAGCTAGACCTTCCCAACGACACCTCAACCACATTTTTGGTCCTTGTAGTTCCTAAGTTATGAACTGTCCCTACCTCCAGGTAATGTGTATGATCTGTACGGGTTTGACTCATTGCAACGAGGTCTTTTCAACGACACCTCAACCACCTTCCTAGCCCCAGTAGTTCCAAAGTTGACCCCCGAAACTCGAGAACCGCCCCAACTTATACGGATGAATGATTCGAGTTTGAACTCGTCTTGCCGAGACCTTTCGAAAGACACCTCAACCACCTTCCTAGCCCCAGTAGTTCCTGAGTTGAAAGTTGTCGACAGATGAACACAATGGGCACATAAAGCTTCATAGCACTTGCTACTGAAATCTAAAAATAATTTTCTCCTTTTGGAAGGACGGGCCTCGCATCTACGCCACTGCTTTCGATTACAATATAATGTGTGAGGTCGAGAAGAACTAACATTATTTCATTTGATTACTTTGACTCATTTAGTCTTATTTCAGTTCATTTGATATTTCTTAATGGCAAATTAATTTGCTCCCTAAAATTAAATTAAACCATTTATTTGATTACATGCAGTCAATAGAGATGATTGCTTTCACTAACTTTAAAGCTTGAGTTTAGAAAACAACTACGTAATACATTGAATCAGTAATAGAATCAATATTAACCCAGATCTCGCGGACAATCTTCCTTACTCCTCATTTCGTAACTTCAATTGTATTACTTATTGTGCCGAAAGCTTTTAATTTTGATATTTCGTAAACAGGGTGTCCAGCGAGCAATAAGAAAAAATCCCTAAATTTTCCCGACTAAAATCGTATATTATTTTCAGATTGTCGTCGACACATTAATTTAAGGAAAATTATAGAAAAATAACCTTAATTTTAACTTCAACACGCAACAGCTGGGTCAACGTATGAAATACTTTGGTTAGATTAAAAGTAATGGAGGGGGGGGGGCACCCGTTTGTAGCTTCACCACCAATTCCTGAAAGCATCTGTTGTAACATCCTTCTTTGTTCCACTCAACGGGCAAATTCGGCAAACGACGGAAAAATACTAAACTTCCCTCACTTTTCTCTGATTTAAAGAAACTTCCCTGACTTTTCTGATTTAAAGAAACTTCCCTGACTTTTCTCTGATTTTTAAAAAAAACTTCCCTGTCTTTTACAGGTTTTCTTGGTTTTCCAGATCGCTGGACACCCTAGTATGTTGTGCTGAAAATTCAGTTTAATCACAACAAAATTACACTTTTTTTTCTTTTTCATTCAACTCCTTAACTGACACAAGCATGTTGTTTTAAAAGCGTTAGATACCCAAACCTGTTCGTAAACCTAATTCTCAACTTACTTGTTCCCGCAGCTCATACTGCTCGCACAAGGTTTTGAACTTTTTAGTCATGTCCAAATTCTCTTCTTTCAATTTGGTATTCTTCTCATTATTTTGTTGCATGAGTGAAGTGATTTCATTCAATGTACTCTGGAACTTCGCGGACACTTCTTTTCTCTTCTCTTCCTCCTCACGGATTTTCAGAAGACTCTCATCCTGGGAAGATGAAGAATTAGCATCAATATCTCAGATTTAATAACTCTACAGAACAGCAGGTTATTTTACTTGCCAACAGATAGCAAATAAAGTTATTAAACAAATAAATAAATTGTAAATAAGGAAAACAGGCAAGGTGTAAGTAATACCAGGTGTATAAGCTTAAATCCGCTGTTTTGTTGTCAGCAAAACACATGGTGTGTTCATAGAAAGCACAAAGCAATTTATTCAAAGTACTTTCCCTCGCTAGCTACACATTTTGCCTGCCTCTCGGGCAATTTGTGGATACCACGCCAAAAATAATCCTGCCCTTTCGAGGCAAACCACTCATCACGCCATTTTCGGATGTCTGCATACGAATCGAAGTGCTCCTCAGCGAGAGCGTGGCCCATCGACGCAAGCAGATGGTAGTCTGTAGGGGCCAAGTCTGGTGAATAAGCGGGATATGGTAGCACCTCCCACTTAAGTGTCTCCAAGTAGTTTTGGACCACTTTTGACGTGTGCGATGGGGCGTTGGCGTGGAGGAATATCAGTTTGTCATGTCTTTGTTGATACTCCGGCCTTTTTTCACACAGAGCACGGTGCACGTTGATCAGTTGTTGGTGGTAGCGGTGGGCATTGACAGTTTGACCCGGTTGCAACAGCTGAGAGTAGACGATACCCTGTTGATCCCACCAAACATACAGCATCGTCTTCCGTCCGAAGCGATTTGGTCTCGAGGAAGATGTTGATGGTTGGCTGGGATCAACCCACGATTTCTGGCGTTTCGGATTCACGAAATATATCCACTTTTCATCGCCCGTCACAAGCTATAGGAACGACTTTCTTCTTTGTCTGGCGAGCAACATTTCGCATGTGTGTTGGCGTCTCTCCAGCTGCCGATCGGTCAATTCATGCGGCACCCAATTTCCGATCTTCTGAACCTTTCCCATGGCATGTAGACAAATGGAAATGGCTGCTTGAGTAACACCCAATTGTTCAGCAAGCATTTGTTGCGATTGAGTATCGTTCTCGTCCAACAGCGCCTGCAATTGATGGTCCTCAAACTTCCTGAGCCGATTTTCACGCTGCTTGTCACTCAGGTCAAAATTCCCGACTTTGAACCGACGAAACCAATCTCGGCACGTTGTTTCCGATAAAGCACTGTCACCATAGGACTCCACAAGCATTCGATGCGCGTCGGCAGCCGATTTCTTCAAATGGAAGCAGAAAAGCAGAGCTTCCCGCATATGCTCTTTTTCTGGCACAAAATTAGCTATGCTTACCAACGGCACACTATGTGTTGTTGTCTGCACTTGCTGATTATGTGCACTAATTCGTGTTGCCAGAGGTCCAATTCATCCACACAATAGGTCTGGCGTGCCCATGGTAGCTCATACGCTCACGAACGCCATCTATGGGCAAACAGCGGATTTAAGCTTATACACCTGGTAGACTAAGTAATAAACAGTAAATAAGTACTAACAGCAGTAAATACGTGTAATATTAAGACCTTGAGCGGGAATTTTCAGTGACAGATCTAACATGTGTTAAATTTTCCCACAACTTTGAGAAAGTAAAGTAATTTTTATTATAATGATTATACGATTTATTTTTAGAACATTACACCCCAGGATTGCATGTAACTACTGTGGTAATAAAATATGTGAAGCAGGTTGTTGTATTATCATGATCATCATTGGAATCATCATCATTCAACTACTATTACTATAAATGTTTTACACCATGTTTGTTTATTCTGCGTAGTAATTTTTCTCTGTATGGAATTTTTTTAAGCAAAGGACTACACTCAAGAGAACATCACACTCTGACCACCAATATAATGTTACATTCCTTATCTTTTTGCTGGAACATACCACACAGCGCAGTCTAGCATGGCTCTGTTCACTGTACTGTATTCCCAAGAAGTGTCTTCCCATACGACGTAAGGTACTTTAGATGACAAACATGGTGCACGACGCAACATAATACGTATAAAGGGGTACTGTTACCAACTGTAAACTGCCAAATGCAGGACAAAACTCCGAAAGAGGCAGAACTTATATAAAAAAAAATGCCGGATACCTTGAATTTGCAACAATGAACATTTTTATTGGCAGAATCAGGCTCGGTTTTTTTTTTCTTTTTTTTTTTTAATTTAGTGGTGGAAATTTTGGAGAGATAAAAGTCAAAATATGACCTGCTAATGCGCTGGTTCTTTCTATTCTCTTGTGGTTTTAGCAATATCGCTAACGGGAACAAAAATAATCGAGTGTGATATAGTATATCGATAGTAGTACTAGCCACGCAGCCTAGCAGTTATTAAATAGTGGTAAATTACCATTCGAGACCGTTTGCGACCATCGAGTTTACCGTAAATAACACAAACAATACAAGTCCAGGTGTAGTAACATCTTGTTCATTGAATTTTTTAACTGCCGGAATTTAAAAAAAAAAAATGCTGGCCAGACATTTCTAGAAAGGTTGGTAACCCTATACGTACAGGAATAGTCCATCTTACAGCAAACACTTACGACAGTATGGCCAATACACAGCACGCTATTTTCAGCCAACAGGACACGTATAAGCGGCTTAACCGGGAAGAAAAACATAAATAACCTCCAAAACGCTTAAAAGCGGTTTACCCAACAATCTCTACACTGGAAATAATGCTTGTAAGCTGTTTACCCCGTTTAAGAGGTTAAGTAAATAAACAAAATAATATACGCAGTCAACGCCAAAAGCGCGTACAAGTCGTAAATAGACAAATTTGAATACGGTTTCCTGTAACTTAGACAATCTCATTTTGTGTAACTTACAGAAAACTGGGCTCAAATTGGTCTATCCATTCCAAAGTTATTCGGAGAAGAAACTTTAATAATGGGTACAAACGTTTGGCGCTGATTATGCCTTTTCGTCCTGTATTAACGAGAAAGAATCTTCTCACAAAGGACTTTTCGCCTCCTGCGAAGAGCGTCGTCAAGGAAACAATGAATTTGTGTGAAAATGTGTCTCCATGTCTTTGGAAATTGAGTTAACTATTTCATAACTGTTGCCAGGTCAAAAAGCATAGAACGAAAGTAAATGGAATATTATTGAAACTAGGTAGGTTTGTTAAACTTGTTGTTCAACATGTGCGTGGATATTACTAAGTTAATTTTTATGAACATATAATGTTAAGTAATAAGTATATGAATTAAAAATGTTGAAATTTAATTATGAGTTATTTTAATTTTATCACAGCATAATTTAAGTATTATGACAAAGGTGGATGATAAAACTGAGAAAGTTGTCATGCATGGTTTGCATTCCTTAGTTATTTCTTCTACAAAGGGAGCCTAAGCTTTATATAGATTTTCTCTATTTGTGTTTAATTCAAGCTCTTTTAAAATGATGGAACACATTTTCCTACCGGAGCGTTCGATATTATCTGTGAAATTACGAATTACTCTGAAAGAGACTAAATGATCTGGTCGCAAATGTTTCGAAACGCCTGACACTGGAGAAAGAGAATACTGGGGAAAAACTTTAATAAACTTTATTTTGCATGGACCAGTCTAGTTATTCTTGACTTCGGTTCGTCACGATTTGGGCTATTTACACCTTCGTTAAAAGCCACAAACATCCATACCCGAGTCGAGATTCAAACCCGCGACCTTCGAGTCGTTCGCCGACAGAACCCACACCTTAGACCTCACAGTTACCTGGTCGGCAGAGAATACTGGAGACATTAAGTACATGATTTGAGTTATATTCTCTCTTCGTGAAACATATTTATATACGAAGAAGAATTTTACCAGAAACAAATAAGATACATACAAATCCAGAGGGCGTGGGGAAGATCGATAAGATAAGATAAAATGAATTGTATGGGCGGTAACAGCACTATGGCTTACGCCCGTCCCGCGGGGGGAAGATCGAATCAAATTATACATACTAAAACAAAATTGCCTCTATGCCTAAGTTCCGCGAATACTATTTTCAATATTAACACTACTTACAATTTCAATTTCTACAAATGGTTCCTTCAGTTGATACATAATAAACATTGCCACGTAACATCCTACAAATTCAGAAGATGCAATTTTTAACAGGCTCTCCCCGTTTCGGGACAAGCGTAGGCCATAAAGCTGTTACCGGCCATGTAATTCACTTTATCTTATCTTCAACATACTAATAGCTGAAGTAAGTATCTGTGGTGATACATATGAGACAAAATGACTCAATAGTAAGTTACTAACATGCAGTTCATATTTCCGATGGGTCAGTGTTATTGCTTATCCGCTTGTAAGGGTTCTAACGTAATTCTACAAGGATCGTGCGAAAAGTACTGATGTTAAAAGTAGGTTCGAAACTCAGGCTGATAGAAAGCCTGATTTTATTCCCAATGTAGGCTATTATTTGCTTGGTGATCTGAGGACAAAAATCTACAAAGCAAGTAAATCCAGTTCCTCTGCCAAAGATGAGTCATAAGCATGTTGTTAGAGCCAACAACACTCCTGGATAAAAATTAAGACTGAACGTAGTCATAACGCAGAGACTTGCAACACATTTGTTGTGGCCATGACGCACTACTCTTTCGTACAGCTGCAAGGAACTAGTACGAAAGCAATTTTGTAGTACTGATGAGGTATTCCACGTCATAGAATATACCATTGGAGCCAATAACTACAAAGGGTTCACTTATGGGAACCATCATCTACAGATTTAGAATATTAAACATATGACTGGTAAATACACTGAAGACCAGTGTCCAGGAAGAAATTTTTTCCTGTCACGACGGGAAAAGAATTTCCCGAAAATTGAGCACGATAATTTGTAGGGAATTCCCGACTCACGAAACTTCCCGAAAGTCGACATCACGACTTTTTATTATTATTAAGATTCTCTTTTCGAAATTTTGAGTACCAGCACACCATTAACGGCCAGTGATGTGTTAAATTCAAAAAGCTTCACAGTTTTGTACAACTATTTTCAGTACTTTCGCTAACACTTTTACACCTTGTATTATTTCACATGTTGCAGTGGACTTGAATCAGAACTTGACTGAAAAAGGAAGCAAAAAAAACCTTTTCCAACCTATCTAACTCACAATTCAGTAGCACAGTGTTGTGATAAAATCATCCGTATACACAGGAAATTGCAAAACAAACGCCGACAAACCTACCTTACGAGATTCATGACATGAAAAGAAGACAAAAAATGTAGATCATTGAGGGTGCACAAATGCACAGTTTCGGCGCTATAGGCTGCCGAAAGTGTGGAAAATGAACTTTAGAGCTTCATACCAATACAATTAACAGAAGAACTGAGGCGGTATGGTACCCTCAAAAACTTCAAACCTGCTCTTCCCAAAAATGCATACTCCAAAATTGTGCAGCAGATGCGCAGGGGAGTCTCCAAAGAAAATAGGGTATTTCCAGACATCCTCTGGAGTAAAAGTTGGTCGAAATGAGCACGACTTCCCGTATGAGTACTGCTTACAAACGTAATCACTAGCATCTAATCGGACAAAAGAGTCTCATTTCGTGATAAGAAGTACAGGAAATGTTTGTTTCAAATGTATGAAATTTACTCCTGCTTGATAACGCACATTTATTATGACCCGCAAAGTAAATCTGTTTGGGATATTAACCTTCCGCAAACGAATTATTGTTACTTCCTGGACGATAGTCCCATTCATGATTATTTGGAGCCACCTTTACTTCGGAGAATTTTGGGGGATCCCCTATTTCCTTTGGGAAATTCCTTGCGCACCCATTGTACAATTTTCGAATAGGCACTTTTGGAAAGAGCAAATCTGAAGTCGTTGAGGGTACCTTGCCCCCGCAGTTCTACTGTTAATGGTACTGGAAATATCCAGCTCTAAAGTTCATTTTCCCACGGTTTGGGCTGCCTATAGCGCCGAAACTATGCATTTGTTCACCCTCGATGGTCTATTTATTTTCATGTCAGCGATCTTGTGAGGTAGGTTTGTCAGCGTTGTTTTCCAACACCCTGTATAAACAAATGCATCCCTATGCGAGATGAAAACTGAACAGCAAACAAGTTAGACATTCGTTCGCTTCGTGGCACGCTGAACTTGAAAGTTATGAATACAAGATTGTTTGTGCAGTAATCCAAACAGTAAGTAAAAATAACCGTTCCACATATGAACTGAAAACAATACCGTCGGTTTAAACTTACTCTTTTAATGTGCTTGGTGTTACGGGTATACACCGCTTTACTGTATAATTCGACCTACGAAGGTAATTCATTATTAATTGGTCATATTAAATATTCAGGCATTTACAATTATATATTCATGCTTTGTCATAATGTAACGTGTGTACTTCCAGATAGTTTCCATCTGCTTCCCTTTTCATTATTATTGGTTTAAAGATCGGCGCAGGTAATACGTTCTAAACCATAAAATGAAGCGCTTTACGATTATGTTATGCATAAATATAGCTCGGAAAAAAAAATGGCGACGTTCTGCGCAGTGTGGAAGCGCGTTGAAACGTAATTTGAATAAATTGTGTAAGTGTAACTAATTTGAATGGGTGATTATTTTTAAATCGAAGTATAATAATTGTTTAGAAGTGCACATTAAATTTTCTTGGAACTGGTTGGTGACTAAAAGCCTTCCTCCCTAAACCAAGCACCTAGTGAAGCATGAAGGTCCCCAAAAATCTGATCATTCTTCCACGATTTATTAAAATCGGCTAGGTATATAAGCATTAATGATGAATTGATTCAGCGATTTGGTATCATAACACGCACTATTGTACGTGTTTCTCAATTCACGTAGACAGATTTGATGTGTTCATGTTAGAAACTAAACTGTATCTTAGTTTATATCCATGATAATTCTCGCCAGTCACAATGGACAAAAACTTGACTCATGGAGGAAGAATTATTCAGTCAGCTAATGTCCGCAAAAGCTCAAGAAGGACGGCATGAAGAACATTAGACCACTAAAAGGAAGGTAGACCATAAATAAAATTCAAATAAAGAGAAGGCCATGCAAGAAAAGCATATTCTCCCTTTCAGCTTAACAGAAACACTCATTTCCCTCAAATGTCAGGATATTCACAACCTGTAATTAAGCGTGCGATTGAAACGTCTGTACGTCCAGAGAGGCAATATAACAAAAAGAGGATGGTGGTGGTGTTGACGTCACAGGCAATGGCGACGAAAACTACGCTAGAGATATTTATACTATTTCCTACTTCTTTCCTTAAAGGTAAATTTTATTGTTTTAAAAACTATTTATCCAAGTGTGACTGTAGCGCTCGGAAGATCTGTACATCAATATTATATATCTAAATGTTCCCCTGAATCATTACTGCCTTATTCTAGACAAAAACACATAAGGCAGAGTGTGAAAAGAAGACAATGATGATGAAAAACGGCTATATATTCGCCATATTTCACTGTAACGAATATGTAGCAGGATAGTTTTTTTTGTTTGTTTTTTTCACGTTCATTTTCTTAATCTTCCACATTTTTGTCTACGAGTAAGTCAATAGTAATTTGGAGAAATGCTATAAAAATTATTAATATATAAGTCTTTCGGGAGCTACTTAGGTAAGTAGTTTTTAATAGTTAGTTCATTAATTACCTTTCAGTTATGCGCTCTTTCAGTGATGTTACAGTAACATATTTTACTGATCTTTCGACTTCTAATTACTTGGATTATAATTACTTTTGTATTACTCTTACACGTTGTGGTCATAAATTAAATTTACTAACAGAATTAAGAGTATATTACATTAATAGACAGCATGCATAGGAAGAATATCTATTTTCTGTCGCCAGATTCTGCATTTCGTTAACTGTGCATTATATGGCTTTTTCGGAGTAGCAAACAATACACTAGTGCAGTTCTTATGAATTCTACGTAACGAGGTTCGTGTTAAGTTCACTGACTAGATAAGTCACCAATCTTCAGAAGTGTGACGTACAATGAAGACAGATTGCAACGCAAACAACGAAGTACAGAAAACGACCGAAGATTTTTCTCAAACAATGGTGGGGAAAAAGGAACAAGAATACGGTATATAATTTTCCTCACCTTGACAGCTTTATTTTGCCTTTGGAGCTCGCGACACAGACTTTCTAGCCTGCTACGCGTGAGTACTGCTTTGCTGTGCTCAGTTTGCAGCTGTTCCTTCTCCCGCTGTAAAATACTGACCCGCTTCTCTGCTTGTTTAAGAGCAATCTGAAATAAAGATACAAATGCGCATGTAAATACTGCATGAAAGAAAATTAAATTATACACAAATTAAAATACACACAAAGGAACGCTCGCTGATAATTTTAAAAGTATATATTTGCAAGATGTTTATGAAATAACTTTACTATACATTTAGATTTCAAATGACCAGTAATAAGTTTATATGACCAATCAATTAAAGATTTTATTCACTCACATACTATTTTTCTTATCGCTAGTCACAGTACTTTAATGTAATCAAATCAAAGGTCTTCATCAACCTGACCATCTCCGAATTTAATGAAATTCCACCATCTAGTAATCTTATCGAGAAAATAATTGGTGAAAAATTTTATCTCCCTACGTCACTAGGTTTATGTGTTATTGAGATTTGAATACCGCCAAAAAGTTATTTTTTCGTGACAGAGCCTTACTATAAATAGTTACCATTATGCTCATAATTGAGAAAGTCACAGAAATTTTATTTACAACGATATAGCACACAAATTAAATTTCGAATAACGTGGATTCAAGGGCATCCGATTTGATCTTTGACCCAAAGCAGAGGTTCTCAACGTATTACACTCGGGTCCATCTTATGGCCTACACGAACGGCTAGTGACTCGGTCTTGCGCACGCGTAGCTTACTTCGTCCCCACCACCCCCTACTATTTTTTTCAAAACAAATATTGAGTGAAATTATTTGTACTACTTTTACCAGTAAAATCACAGTATCAGAAGTTTGGCGGCAAACCTAGCAAATCTTGCATCACAGTAGTGTGGCGCGGCACACCTGCTGAGAATCACTGACGTAGAGTATCTCAAAAACCATGTCTTCGACCTTCCTCAAAAGCACATACAATTTGAATACTAACATATTTCAATTAAAACTTATACAGATGCGGGATCATTTAGTTTCATTATTCACACAACTAATATTTAATGTATGTAGTGGGTTTGTACCAGATATTTTGTTAGTCTATTCAATACTCTCTATCTCACGGTGTATCTTCTTGCATCTTTGGGTTAGTTCTTACAAGGCCTGAGCCAGAGATGCCTAAAAGACTAATTAAAATTCAAATCTTACAGCCTCAGGCTTCCCGGACGGCAGAACTCTACTCGGGAGAATGAAATCGGAACTCTTGCAGCCCCCACGCCCCTCTGGTCCTGGACGCTTCGATGTTCCTCTTTTATTTCGACTGTTTCCTCTATACAAACACTACACTGCACTCAACGAACAGTTCACATTTATCAACATTCACCCGCCCTACATGAAATAATGTACACTTATATCCAATGGCTTGATTTCATTTGCTTTGTTTACTTTCATCTTGAAATGATTAGATATTATTTCTGCTAGCTCCTGTTGTGCGCTGAATAATTATTTTATACATATGATTTCATAGACACATCCTGTTTGCTAAAATGATTAGGACGTCTGGCCTGTAGTTGTTCGGGTTACCTGAAAATTCCCAGGTCATGTTCTGGTCTGGCCACCACGTCTTCACAAACACAGGCAGGTTAATATTTTACTCCAAATACATAAAATGTCTCACTATAAGGTCTATGAATAGTTAGATATTGTATCTGGTGTAGTAAAAAGTAATCCATTATTTTTGCATGACATTGAAGGCTTGACTTACCATAGTTAGAATGATCCGATTTAGGTCACATATGCGCCGTTTTGTTCGATAACGTGTTGCCATTTGGAAGGTAATATCATCATGCCTCTCTCATAGAAGCCCTTGTCCCTATTGGCAAAAAATTGAGACAGTCGATTTTCACAAGCCTCTCTTGAAGCGAATTTTTCACCAGCAAACGTGTTCGCCATGGACAGGAACAGATGGTAATCCCTCGGTGCCAGGCCCGGACTATAAGGTGGATGCATAAGAACCTCCCAACCAAGCTCCCGGAGCTTCTGGCGAGTCACTATCGATGTGTGTGGCCTGGCGTTGTCCTGGTGGAACACAATGCCTCTCCTATTGGCCAAAGCTGGCCGCTTCTGGGCGATTGCTGCCTTCAGACGGTCCAATTGTTGACAGTATAGTTCCGAGTTAAGGGTTTGGCCGTAGGGGAGCAGCTCATAGTAGATAATTCCCTGCCAATCCCACCAAACACACAGCAAAACCTTCCTGGCCGTCAATCCTGGCTTGGGCACCGTTTGCGCCGGCGCACCGCGCTTCGACCACGACCGTTTTCGCGTGACGTTGTCGTAAGTGATCCACTTTTCATCACCAGTCACCAACCGCTTCAGAAATGGATCGCTTTTGTTGCGATTCAGCAGCGATTCGCAGGTGGAAATTCGGTCCATGAGGTTTTTTTGCGTTAACTCGTGTGGCACCCATACATCAAGCTTCTTTGTGTATCCAGCCTTATGCAAATGGTTCCACACGGTTTTTTGTGCAATGTTTAGCTCTTGGGCAATCGAAACAGTGCTTACATGACGGTCGGACGCGACAATGTCCATGATTTTATCGACATTTTCGACACTTGGCCTTCCAGTGCGTGGTACATCTTTGACGTCAAAATTACCGGAACGGAATCGACGAAACCAAAATTGCCCGTGATTGGCTGTTACAGTATCAGGACCATAAACACTATTCACATTTGCAGCCGCCTGGCTTGCGTTTTCGCCTTTATCGAAGAAAAACTGTAAAATATAGCGTATTTTCTCTTTGCTAGTGTCCATTTTGACGCGCGCTCACACAACACTGAGTCAACTCATCACAACTATCTGAACAGTGTTTGTAGTACGCAATCTCATCGTTTGAACGCCATCTCGTTGAACCCGATCGGACTTATACAACGCGAGATACAGATCACTGAAGCCATCTATTGGCAAAATAATAGATTACTTTTTACTACACCAGATGATATCTTACGCGAGATACAGATCACTGAAGCCATCTATTGGCAAAATAATGGATTACTTTTTACTACACCAGATGATATCTTTATTGGGTTGTGTATATTCTAGCTGCCGCCTTTCCTTGGCTGTCCAATTAACGGTGTGCCTTTGCCCAATTTGACAGCCAGCTCTATTGAACGTTGTCAATAAGGGATATCCTACTAGGTCTTCGGCTGCCAAAGCTGAAACGATTCAGAGAACGTTGCATGGTGTTTTTCCTCAAGCCTGACATAAGAAATATACGATTTTGAACGTGGCCAAATCGTTAGTGCCAAATGGATGGTAATTTACAATCCGAAGTGACCAACGGATTAGGGTTTCTGCGTATCAGTGTGTACGAGACTACGTGAATAGAATACAACTATCAATAGGCTCCTTAGAGGTCGTCAACCACTCCTACAAGATTTATTTCACTTTACACGATCTGGACGAATAAAAGACTGGCTACACTGTAACAATTGACTGCCGAGTTCAATTCTAGCCAAAGACTAACTTAACTTCCTCCGCATCGTTGCGGCTTTGGCAACTAAGACTTAACCGGTCAATAGAATTTGATTCCTCCGCTGAGCGAATAAACACCGTAGATGGACAATCCAGGACTGGAGTAATGTTGCTCTATCTACTAAGTCGAGATTCAAACTGTCTCGTGTAGACGGGCCGTTAAATATCTAAGGGCTTGCAACCCTCGACAATCACTTCCGAAAAAGGGATGGGGCAGGTAGCGACCAGAGCCTTAGTTAAATCACCATTCCGGCATTCGCCTGCTGAAAATGAGGAGAAACCCTACAAAACCTAAGTGAAGGTGGTCCTCATTGGTATTCGAACCCACGTTCTTCTCCATGACTGATTCAAAGACACGTTTAAAAATACGTACACAACGATCAATCTGTACAAAGTTCAAACGTAATATGTAAGGTTCTTTAGCATTACGAAATGTTTTATATTGTAATTACCAAATATTTATTCATATCGCACACATTTGTATTTAATCATTGAGTGGCTGCTAAAAGAATGGAAAATAAAAAGAACGCGTTCCACAGTTTCACTTCTTTAAAATCAGTAAATGTTAAGCATAACAGTACTGTTAATTGCAACAAACTCATACCCTAATATTAAAATTTACTCACTTCGTTGATTTCTTTGTATAATCGCTATCCCATATATGATGCCATCGTAGAAACAACACAAAAATTCAGAAAATTAAGAATTCACTAAAACACTCGGAAAAAAAAATCCCAAACAGGAAGAAAAATGTTACGATGGTGACTGCTAACAATGTGCTTACGTAAGCAAATAACAACACACAAATTAATCGTATTGTTACGGGCCGAATTTTTTGCTCTTTCATCGGGAAATGTTCCGGTAAACAGAGGAATAAATCCTTCAACTAGACAGTTCTCTTTGAATTTGAATTTTATTTATGGCCTTTAGGCATCCAAGGCTCAGACCAGGATGGGGAAGGGAAAAGCATTCGGGCAGGTGTCGGAAAGGGCCTATACTGAAGCTGCCATCCCGGTATTAGCCTGGTGTAACTGAGAAAAAAACTGGAAACAACCTCAGTCAGGATCGGCAGCTGGGATCGAACCCAAGACCTCCCGAAGGCCACGCCAACGCTCTATGACAGATACGGCGGCTCGGTCTCTCTATCTTTGAATAGTATACAGAACATAGAAGCTATTAACAACGGTAGGTTGTAGAAAGACCAGACGTTTTGTCTCTGGGATATTTGTACCCTTTTTCGCTAATATTATATACGATATAGTAATCACTAATATTCAATATCGCTATAACTGGGAGATCAGCGCTTGTCCTTTCTTTTTCTTCTGTAAGTACCAGCCTTCCCTTCTCATACTTTTCACCAGACAGTATGTGATGGCAACTACGTTCGAATGGAACATGAGTAGATTCGATAAATTTATCCAGTACACTTACTGGACGCGTTCTTTAAAATTCTGCTGTGACATCCTAATACAGTAGAACCTAGGTAACTCGAATTCCTTGCTATCTTGAATTTTATTCATTCTCCCTCATCTTCCCTTTTCCACTCCGTGATAGGTCGAATATTGTGAAATAAGAACCTCAATAATTCGAATTTTTGTTGTCTTCTGGACGTGCCAACGAAACTCTATACCTCGTAATCTCCTGCTAAAGAACCTCTACAAGTTACAGTACAAAGGTAAACCTTTGAAAGTCGAAGTATACGGAGTTAAACGATCTGAGCCGTCAGATACTCACGCCACTGCCAGTGTTGTCCCACCGAACCTGCATGTTATATCGTGTTTTACATGCAGTTAAGCCTTTCATATGATCCTGAAGCGAAAATGCAAGAAGCTAACTATAGACGAGCAGCGATAGTCAGTTCCGACCCTCTATCTCCAAGTTTCATATTATTACTCTTAATAAATCGAACCTCGCTACGTCGAAATAGCCTATTTGATAACTCGAATTTTGTCTTCTCCTCTTCAGATTCGAGTTATCGAGGTTCTACTGTATACTGAGGTTATATCGAGATATTCTCGACCTTAGAAGAATTAGGTTGGACATCAAGGACAAAATTACTGGTGTGGAAGTGAAGATAAAATACACATTGAAAAACCTAGAATATGTGTTTCAGAAATAAAATGTACCCATTATCCGTGTTTTTCTATCAACCGCGCCCCTCCACTACGACGGATAAACGAGGTTCTGCTGTACTTCGGACTGCAACTGGGTGAAAGCGTGTCAGTGATCCTGTCCGTCATATCCGAGCACTTCAGTGGATCAGACGAAATTTCTCAGTAGCATTTCATTAACAATGTTGATCAACACCCTTGCCAATTGCGTGGTGAAATTTCAAGTGCAAAAGAAAATTTGGTCAGGAGAAATTTATCGACAGATAGTTGAGGTGTACGGAGATGTAATGAAAAAAGAAAATTTTAGTAAATAATTCTGATTATTCAACGAAGGGAGAACAAGCATGGATGATGAAGCACGATCCGGACGCTCGCCTGTCATAACCGAAAAACTGAAAACTACTGCTGATTCACACAGAACTTCATGTGGCTCTCATCTTTTCCTGAAATTAAAGGTATTTCTGAGCGGAAAATGGCGACGTCCACAAGACAGTCACCGATTGGTTGCAAGAACACACGACAGAAATCTTCAACGAGATCATCACGCTCGCCTCCTAATCTCAAAAATGCATGGCTGTCAATGGCAATTGTGCTGAAAAATAGTTTACAATATATTTTCATTGTAAAAACAAAGGATTTCGAGTAACAATAACTCAGTGTATAACAAAACGTTTCTTACTAAAAAGAAAAATATCTTTATACTTTAAAGTGTCATGACCATTAACGAAACATCTTACCTCTTCAATAAACTTTAAGAAGGGAATTCGTTCACTTTGAAAATGAAAGGACGCAAGGACAAGTCCTTCTAAAGAAGGTTGTTTAGTTACCCAAAAAATAACAGAGAATTTGAAATATCTATTAAGAAACATAAAATAACACAAATCACAAATTTCGTCCAATGCAAATCTACATCTACATTTTGATATAATAAGTAAAATTTACAAGCCACATTTTCCACTTTCAAAAATCTGTAGGACCAAATATTATCCTTATATGCATAATGCTTTAGAGGACACGTTCTCAGAAATACTAATGTTAAATACTGAAAAATAACTCGCTAAACAGTACCTGTAACTTCCTATTCTCATCAACAATGTCAGCATATTTCTTGCACATGGCAGCTAACTTTTCTTCAGTCGTTTCTAGGCTATTCAATGCCTTCAGCACCTGTTCCACGCTTTTATCATCCTTCTTCCGTGACCTTTCTTCCCTATTCTTCTTCACCGGAGGTTCAGTCTTCACCTAAGAAAAAGCAGAAAAATAACCTTTCAATATACCTTCGTGAATCTTGCTGGACAAGAAACTACAAATATCGTTTTAGAGGTCACTTTAGAATTAATGTCATTAATAGGTTTCTATAAAAAAAAGAAAAAGCTTTTACATCAGCTGTTTATTGCAAATGTCGGATGCTCTCTCTCATTCATACAAAATGGCCGATGAAATACTTTCCAATGTTATAAAGTTGTACAATTTGGCAACACGTACGTGGTAAACACATCATATTTGATGTTCATTTTACATTTGCATGACTACTGATTTAGTATTGTCATATTATGAATTTAGACGAGCTTAAGGTGTAACCACCGATTAAAAACTTTCTGTATAAAAAAAAAAAAGTACTAAAACATTAATGCAAGAACCAGACTCAAACGACCTGAGATTTTTGCATTTTAAGAACAGAAAATGACGTAACTGCACTAATAATTTCACGTTTGTCGCTTTTATAATGTATTTCGCGTTTTGTCACTGCGAAAACGACATCAAAGAAGCAGAAACTAAATATTAAACAAAGCAGCGCAGCGATTCTACTAACCATCGCGAGGGTATCCGGCTCCGAGGGTATCTTGATCGCAGAATAATGCAGCTAGTGTCAACTGCGCAGTCCGTATGTGTCACTCAAAGTTTGTCATGCAGGGTTCCCACTCATTTGCCAAATTCCCTGACTTTTCCAGGCAACACGTAATTTCCAGGTACCCCATTTTGTATATATATCATAATTCCATGGGAAAATAAAGACCATAGTTGCATGAAAATAAAGATACATCAAAATATTTCACTGTATTCTTTTCTTAAATTGCTTCATGGTTGGAACATTAGCCTTCAAGTAATTTCAAAAACGATCTAACATTAAATGCCTGCTGTAGCTAAATGAACTTCAAAACAATAAGCTATCAAATACCCCGACTTTTCCAGGTTTTCAGACATTTTAGTGAAATTCCCTGGCTTTTTAGTACTAAGCTGGATTCCCTGACTATTCCCGGTTTTCCAGGTGAGTGGGAACCCTGTCATGGTTGCAAGAGTAACCATTACAAAGATCTGCACATGCTCTGCTCCTCCTTTACCCAAATTTCCTTAAGCCACCATGGTACAGTATCCTGCACGCGCGTACTCATTGTACCCGATACAACAACACTGAACAGCCCCGCTATCTCGGGGTCCACTGCATCGACCAAGATGATTCCGGAGGCTCTGAGCAAGTCCAGTCAAAACTTTTCCAACGACACTCAACTACGTCTCAATACTTTGTGGTTCATGAGATGTGTGACAAGGAAGTACCAAAAGTGCAACTACCAGAGCAACGCTGCACCAAAAGAAGTGATTCGCCATGATGACCCTCAGAATGAGAAAGTCTTTTATCATTTCACTTTGGAAATCCAATTATTTGAAATAACAGCACGGATCACTACTCACTAGATTAGAACTTTTATGCTCACGGGTGGGCCTTTATGAAAACCACGCAACCCACATCTATGTTGTACTATTTGAGTTAGAATTGAAAGTTACCTCAACATTCCTTGCCCTGTTCTCGTTTTAAGGTTGGGGGAGAGAAATATAGCAACTACTTATTAACATGTAGTATGGAAAAAGTTTTCTGGCGCAGTTATAACGAAGTTGTCAGTCTCGTAAAACGAATATAACCAAAAAAAAAGTTCGTAATATAAACTTAGCGCGGTCCCAATAAAGTTTCGAAATGCATATAATGAAAAAAAATCGTAAAGAAGTGTTAGCGACAATTTTCATATTTAATATCGTATCGGAAATTAATATTGTTATTAACTTCAGTTTTGAATTTCTAATTAACAATGTCCAAAAATCATATAAATTCGAAATATTTTGTAACAGCATACGCAAACGATACATGAAGACAAACAAAATACATCACCTATCGGAGGGATGACATCCCTTGGCAAGTGCTCGACTGCGGGCTAGAATAGGAAAGCAAGAATTGTAAGCAAAAAGAGGGCTACCGCATTAAAACGGATCAACTCAAAACTACTATAGTAATTTTAATACTTTAACCTTTTTTGCTGATTATATTTGTAATTTTGGATTTGTTTTTAAGCCAGTCAAAAAAGCTACGCGGGCCGGAGGTTGGGAAATACGAAGTACAGGTTAAGTATTTATGATTTTTAATCTAAGAAAGCGAGACAACCACTTACCGGCGCTGGAACTTCAATTTCTTTGTTCTCTATTGGAGATGGTGCCGTCACTGTTGACTCATTCAATTCTTTCGTTTCCATGATTTTATCATTAGATTTCTAGAAAAGAAAAAAGACATTTTAAATATAAGACTGTTCAATTCGAACAATATTTCATTTAATTGTTCATGAACACAACTCCTACCGACAACAACAACAAATTAGTACAAGTACGAGAAATGGACGCTTTTAAAAATGCTCACATATTGTCACAAACACTAACGAACTACTAGCCCACGTGCTTATAGCCTCACTCCCTTAGCAAACAAACAGACTGAGTTTTTGATACCCCGTTCTTTGTATTTCATAACAGATTTGTTATAAACTACAGACAACACTCGTTAAGTATCAACAAGATAAAATTGGATGAAATCTTTCCATTCGCCAAAACTTCTGGTTCAACTGCGCCAATAGTCCGCACACAAGTATTGCAATAATTTACGTATTATATAGTTTTATCTATTGTAGTAGATCGAGGTAAAACGCTCAGAAGCTGGGCAAATTCTTCTCAATTTTAGCATAAATTGGTTTTAGTCCTGTATCTGACACATTACGCAAAATAAAGTTGCAAAGTAAATATTAAATTTCCTAACTCGACATTGCTTTTAGAATAACCCAATGTAACACCCCTTTCTTCAGAACCCTTCAAATGTTCCTCGCCAATAGAAAAATAAGAAGTTAGTACTATTTAGAACAAACAAAAACGAACGTCTGAATCAATGAATATTTAAGTAAGAAACATTAAACCTTGAAATAAAACCTGTTAGTTATGCATACTATGGAAACTGGATACTTGAAATCTGAAGTACTACAGAGGTAGTTGCAATCCCCAAATCCGGATACCGGACTTTCTATTGACAATGCCGAAAGCAATGTAGTTCAACGCTAATCCATGTGTATCTAGTAATTATTTCAAGCTTACCAGATGAACTGAAGAACGTGGACTTTCAAAGTTTAATCATCGGATTCATATTGAAATAATATAAATCAATTTACATGTTAACAGCTGTACCCTTATATCACTGATCTACACTGCTTGACAGTTGCTAGAGAACAGTTGGAATTCGAAATTTATGTTCAATTCGCGGCTGTGCATCTGCAGGAAATTACCAGTAGAGGGCACAAGGAAGTATTAGTAACCTTGGGAATAAACAACAGTGCGAGTTGAGCACCCTTATAAGCAAAAGTCAACCAATAAGTCGAAAGGCCGTAACAACGGTAGCGGTACGTTTCAGTGCGATACTGTCCTGTAAAGTGAACTTTCGATTGGAAGATGACTGGAAGGCGTCATCAGAGTGTTTATCATCGTGGAAGGGCAGTTGGTCGCCTTGAGGTAGGACAAAATGTCACGGAGGTTGCGCGTGCAATATGAGTCGCACCAAGTGTGATTTCCTGTCTGCAAAAGTCACTGTGTGAAGAGGAACGGCCGTGCGTCTGGATGGTTGGGGTCGAGGAAGGAGTACTAAGCATGTGTAATGGGATTCAGATCTGGCAAATACGCAGTCCACTCCATTCGCGCGATTTCTTCTCTCTCGAGTACTTCCGCAACTCAGATCAAGCTATAGGGACGAGCAATATCGTCCATGAGAACGAAGTCACGACCTATTGCACCACGAAAATTACGAACATCTCCCTCCAAGATCTCGGTACAATACCGCTCCCCGTGGCAGATCTTAATTCAAAGATATGCAGAGGTGTCCTTGCATTCGTCATGATACCTGCAAATACCATAGCTCCAGGATCACCATAATTGTCACATTTTACGGATGCTTTGCTGACGGTAACGTATTCCCCATTCTCTCCAGACCAGTTATGTCCTGAAACGATCGCCTCACTGAACCGGGATTCATCTGAGAACATCGCCTTGTACCGCTGCCGTTAATCCTAATCGCTGAGTTGTACACACCACTACAATCTGGAACGATGATGTTCGGGAAATGACAGCACACACCGCATTGGCTTCCGAGCATATAACTAGACACCATTCAGTAGTAGTAGTGAAATGGTTCTGGGGAATAAACGGTTGCTTGATGCACTTGCAATACTTGAGCAATCTGCGCAGGAGTAGAACTATTCCTTTTCACCAATAGGGCTACATAACGATCCTCTCGAGCTGTGGTACTCCTTCCTCGACCTTCACTATGCACACGCACAGCCGTTTCTCTTCATACAGCGGCTTTTTCAGACGGGAATTACTCGGTGTGACACCTATCGCACGCGCAACCTGCGTGACATTTTGACCTACCTCAACGCGATCAACTGCCTTTCCACGATCATAAGCACTCCGATGACTCCTTCCAGACGCACTCTGATCACGCCAAACATTTGCTTCTTGAAGATCCTTTCTAATATTATCCTCCCAACAGCCTCTTTCCATCCATCTTACCAACCACGATGGAATATAATCTTCGTTTCTCTCCCATCCGAGCTACATGGCCTGCCCACCTTAGTCGTCGCGATTTCATAATTCTTACATCAGGTGAATCGTAAAGTCCGTGAAGTTCATTATGCAGTCTTCTCAATTCCCCAGTCATCTCGTCCCGTATGTTTTAAACTCAAAACCTTATTTTCAAACACTCGTAATTTATGTTCATCTGCTAGGGTCGCACTCCAACTTTCGCAACCGTAAAGTATTACCGATAGAGTAACCGGCAAATACAAACAATAATAACACAAAGTGCCAATCAACGCAGCAACAGCTTACAGCCACACAAGTAAACAAATGAATCTTTAATTCGCGACACTGGAGTATTTTATACGACTCTCTCGCGCTCGAGAATTAGCCGGAAGTTAAGTCAGCACTTGAGCACAGTGCTGCCCTCTTGGAGTCTCTGTGGAAGTCGTGCGTGCAATAAAACAACACCGCACCTGACCTTACCTAGCCTCCGAGTGCCCTTGGTCACTACTTTTATTAATGTGTATATACATAAAAATGTAAAAAAGTTAATTTTCTTTTTTAAAAAAATGTAAAATTACGACTACAGGGTTAGAACCCGGGACCAGCTTGCGGATACGTAAACCATCACGCTATGCTCTCAGTTGCAGAATCACCGCTTCTTAGTGTTATTTACTGTGCAAGGCGTTCAGCGCCTGCGCGTCGTTCTTCCACGTGCTCAAACGACTAACGTAGTTTCCGGCTAATTCTCAAGCTCGAGAAAGTCCTCATATTATAACTCGATGGTACTTGTCATTTCTCACGCTAGATGGCTCTTGTTCTAGTAGCTGCCTAGATCCCAATACAGTAAACTCACGATTATCCGCGATCTTCCTTTCCATTTTTACATTTCAATATCTGGAGGAACAAGACGATGCATCACGGTTACAAAATGTTGTTTAAAGAACTTCAATCACAACTAAAGATGTTTTAACATGAAAAAAACAAAAAGTTAACATTTTTTTTAATGAAAAAGTGAACCCACAAACTTGTAAGTAAAGAAAACTGCTGTTATTAAGTCATAATTTGTATTAAAAATTAAGTTCTTTTACGGCCATCTTGCGGACGCCACCCAATTTCGCGGATAATCGAGTTTACTGTACTCTCTCCAAGTCAGTATTCACATGGTTTCAAGGTTCCATTCATTTTGACCCGCACCACACTAATTACGTTACATTTTCTGGCACATAGTGTTAATATCCAAAATATATAAAATTCCTGTAGTTAGTTGTAATGTGCGTTCCGTGGCATTGAAATATAGTATATTTTGGTATTGCATAGAAAATTTTAACATATAGTATCAAAATATGGAAATAGTAAATTTACCATTGCTGTAAAACATAAATAGAGAAGGATATTTCTTTCCCGGACATTAGTTCCGCAGAGGGGTGAACACAAATTTTCTTTTGTTTTTGCAATCTGATGACTCAATTACGCTGTGGTTTGACCCTCACCACACTACTTACGTGGCAATATTCCACTACACTACTTGAGGGTAAAACTTACGCTATCGTTCACGGGGCACTAATTCGTGTGAGAAAATCATTTCTATCGTGACGTAAAGTTGACTGACCACATCTAAAGTTTATCTAAAGAAAGTATCAAAACACAGTTCCTTTTAAGTAGATTAAAAAAAAAAGGATTAGAATTTTTTTTTTCAGAGAGGATCCAAGCTTCGTACCATATGTAAATTATATGCAATACATAAAATGTCTAAAATTATACCAATCTTACACACAAAACAATTCCCGGCCCGACTTCGTTTTACCAACTCAGTTACGGACTGGAAAATTTCGATGCGTTTGGAAAACAGGGGAATAAAGTTTACTTTATCTACTGACCAATATTACATACTTTACACAACTAATTTTTAAAAAATAATTATCCCTTGCACTTCCATACGCACAACCCGGAAAGTAGCGACAAAAAAAAATACTATTACGGAAACCACACTATGACAATTAATTCGTAAAATATGCACTCCAGATGGTTCTGAGACAGATATGCTGGCACGCGGAGGAATACTAATAGTGTCACACTAAGATGACACTTCTTAGGTTTGTCTTCCTTTACAGTTTATAAGTTAATCTTTAATGGGTTACGTTAGGTTAGAAACGTCAGGTCTGGTTATATATACATGGTTATAACTTACATTAGCTCCTCGCGTTGTATGACGTTCTTAATATGGAGTTATCATGATTATAAGTGGATGAGGCTACTTAAAACTAGGACGTATATAATTAATTGGCGAAGTGTGCAAGGGAAGCACGGTGCGTTCGAAAGGAGCTGGGCGGCGCACGGTTAGCGGTGGGCATACGCAAAAGTGCTGATCATTCGTTAAGTGCATGAGTCTACTGAATTCGATTTTAGTGTCCTTTATGGCTATATGAAGCAAAATATAGCATTATGAGGACTTTCGATTGTTGTATTGCAGAAGGAGCTATATACGCATTCTTCACAGTTGATAATTAGTTACTCCCAATTCTCGCCAATGGCGGAAGCTCATATAGTTCCACGTATACCTGTCTTTCACCCTTATTACACGGTTTCATTACTCCAAAACTTATTCTATCTTGTGTTTCAACACTGCTACACACTTTCTTAACATTACCTTTCAATTGTAAATTTTACTTTCCTTCAAGTAGATGATGTAAATTTACCCTGAAAGGTGTTAAAGACCCCCAGGTCTGTCTCAACCTTGGTCCCTGTATAGTAGGGGGTGTCCTGCTAAAGGATTTGGGAGTTATGTCGGCTTTCGGGGGGGGGGGGGTCAAAAGGAGGTAAAAAAAAAACAGTAAGTTTACAGGAGGAATGAGTTCATGTTACGGAAGAGTAATTGATATGTGAGCAATATGTGAAGTGAATAAAATGAAAACGCAGTATGTGCACTGAAGGAGTGAAAAATGTTGCAGGAAACCAAAAATTACAGAATATTTAAGAAAATATCAACTTTTTTTTTACAAAAGTAAACAACCTTACCTAACGTAAATTAGCGAATATTTAAGAAATTAGTTACTTTTTTTACCCAAATAAGCTGGCCCCACGAAAGCCGACTTGTGCCGGATTTGATATTTTAAGAAAATAGTTTTGCAATTTTTGCAACGTTAGGCTTTTTTACAATCTAAAAATAAACTTGCCAGTTAACTGTTAAAGGGTTTGGAAATATTGCAGCGAAAAAATGTTTATGTTAGCATGCCATAAGAGGAACGTATTATTACATGCTTCTATTTACGTAACGGAATTTATTATATTTCTTAATACCATTGCAGTTCTTCACAGCTGCTTACATGAATGTATAACCAACCCTCTAATCAGGAAGTCAACACAATATGCCTCTCATTAAAGTACAAATTAAAAAACTACGTATCGGGAATGCTTGCAGCGTGAACCTTAGACTAATGTATCCTCAACATCAAAGTACAACTTATAACTGAGCAAGAGTTAGTACATGCAGCGACTTCCATTCGCTGATTATAAATTCTACCGAAACTTCACACAACGATTTCTTATTTTAATTAATACCAACACTAAACATCACGTACTTCAAGCAAAGCCTCAAGAAAGTTCTCACTTTTAGGAGCTCACTAGAAATTGAAAACAAAACAAATTCAATATTCACCAGTGTTGCACACATCATATAGTAAAAATACACCAGCAGTGCGTCTCACAAAGTTCTTTCAGGATGGATCAAACCGGATGTCTTAAAACCGTTATTTATAAGGAAAGCTAACATTCAAAGACCAACAGTTAGATTCTTCATAACCTATATCGATTTTCTTTTCAAAACCCTGTTTCGGGTACATGTCTGAAACCCAATTCCCGGTTTCTCTTTCTAAAACTAAAAATAAGTAGCACATTTACAATTTCATTTCAGTTCTATTATTTTAGTTTATATCTTAGGTTTGTGGTCAGTGAATGTATAGTTTAATAATAGTTCACTAATCTTTGGTATGTTGATAAATTAGTTGCTGTATGAGCAAAATTATCGTCTAGAAGTTATATATCTTCTTTGTCGTATCGTAACGTCCACATCTATCAATGTTCCATTTTCTCTCATTTTAAGAGTTATCCGACTTTAGATCGGTAACAAGTTGCCTCTTGAGGTCGAACCCAGCAGCCGACTATCCTGATTGAAGTTTTCCAGGGTCTCCCTCAGTTCTACCAGGCGAATGCCGGGAAAGTATATTCAATAATACCCTGGCTGCTACCTTCCTCATCCTTTCCCTACCCTATCCCGGCCTGAGCCGAATATGCCCAAAGCCATAGCATAAATGGAAGTTTAACAGGTATCAAAGTCAAATTTATGTTTACTAAATTTAAGTCAGCTCAGCGATAGAATTTTCAAAAACAAGAAGTTGGGTTCTCACCAGAAAAATGGAATTAATAAACAAAAACCAAACACTAAGTTTAGAAAATAGCTGTGTGATTTAAAAGCAAAAACCAAAGTCGAAAACCGGTTTATATGCTTATCACTACTCAGGTACGTAGCTACAGGGTGGCTAGGCTGGTAAAAGTCCAGGGGCCCATCAACGACGTTTATTTTTTTCCTTCCAAGAAACCATTTTTAACATGTTACCAGCAGTCGATTGGGCGGTTATAGCGTGTAAAATCAACTTAACATACTATTTCTAAAACTGGTAATTCTAGTTTTAGCAGAATAGTGAAAAGACTGCCTTCTCTTCTGTATAATAATGGATACTATCCAAGACGTATGATAGATTAGCTAAGTGAAGTTTATCGTTATAGTGTGATTGAAAAAAGATGAGAACAGAGTACCAAAAGGATTGGAAATAAAGAATCTTTTCTTTGTTTTCATGTAGTAGAGGACCAGTTTGCATCGTATATAATGAGATATTGAATGTAATATAAAAGAGATGGGTTTCTCTGCAGAAATGCGTGAACCCAGCATCAGAATGGTGTTAAAAAGAGATATTGAGCCATACACAATTTAAGTATATTGAGAAGTCCGTAATTTAAATCTTGTAATGAATGACACAGTGATAGAAATTGATTATCTGGTGTAGTAAAAAGTAATCCATTATCATGATATTTAAGGCTTGACTTACCATAATTAGAATGATCCGATTTAGGTCACATATGCGCCGTTCTGCTCGATAACGTGTTGTTATTTGGAAGGTAATATCATGATGCCTCTCTCATAGAAGCCCTTGTCCCTATTGGCAAAAAAATTGAGACAGTCGATGTTCACAAGCCTCTCTTGACGCGAATTTTGCACCAGCAAACGTGTTCGCCATGGACAGGAACAGATGGTAATCACTCGGTGCCAGGTCCGGACTATAAGGTGGATGCATAAGAACCTCCCAACCAAGCTCCCGGAGCTTCTGGCGAGTCACTATCGATGTGTGTGGCCTGGCGTTGTCCTGGTGGAACACAATGCCTCTCCTATTGGCCAAAGCTTGGCGCTTCTGGGCGATTGCTGCCTCCAGACGGTCCAATTGTTGACAGTATAGTTCCGAGTTAAGGGTTTGGCCGTAGGGGAGCAGCTCATAGTAGATAATTCCCTGCCAATCCCACCAAACACACAGCAAAACCTTCCTGGCCGTCAATCCTGGCTTGGGCACCGTTTGCGCCGGCGCACCGCGCTTCGACCACGACCGTTTTCACGTGACGTTGTCGTAAGTGATCCACTTTTCATCACCAGTCACCAACCGCTTCAGAAATGGGTCGCTTTTGTTGCGATTCGCAGATGGAAATTCGGTCCATGAGGTTTTTTTTGCGTTAACTCGTGTGGCACCCATACATCAAGCTTGTTTGTGTATCCAGCCTTATGCAAATGGTTCCACACGGTTTTTTGTGAAATGTTTAGCTCTTGGGCAATCGAAACAGTGCTTACATGACGGTCGGACGCGACAATGTCCATGATTTTATCGACATGTTTGACACGTGGCCTTCCAGTGCGTGGTACATCTTTGACGTCAAAATTACCGGCACGGAATCGACGAAACCAAAATTGCGCGTGATTGGCTGTTACAGTATCAGGACCATAAACACTATTCACATTTGCAGCCGTCTGGCTTGCGTTTTCGCCTTTATCGAAGAAAAACTGTAAAATATAGCTTATTTTCTCTTTGCTAGTGTCCATTTTGACGCGCGCTCACACAGCATATAGTCAACTCATCACAACTATCTGAACAGTGTTTGTAGTACGCAATCTCATCGTTTGAACGCCATCTCGTTGAACCCGATCGGACTTATACAACGCGAGCTACAGACCACTGAAGTCATCTATTGGCAAAATAATGGATTACTTTTTACTACACCAGATATATAATCAAACGGCCTGTATATAATTTTTGGACGCAGCATGAAGGGGACCGGGGCGAATGGCTGAAATATAAACGTGAAGAAACTAATCCAATCAGGTGGACCAGTAGCTATTACGCAGTTTTTGCATTAAAAGTGAAATTTGAAGATATTCTGAAGGCTCTTTGTGACATAATAGATAATCTCGTTCATCTTCTGATTGAAACAACTTAGAATTATAAAATTGTTTGCTTGATAATTCTCCAATGTAAAATATTGCTGACGATCGACGTTGTATTAAGCTCAATTTAATAGAAAAGCATGGACTTGTCAGAAGCAGTTGAACCACAACAGTGCCAACTGAAAATTATCGAAATAACTTTGAAGAACTGAAGGAGCATATAACTGGTCCATTCTGCATGAATTTCTTCATACTCCTCACCAGTGCTGTAGTCCCAGAATTTTCACAGGGTGTACGCTAAGTTTATGAATCTTTAAGCGGAGACCAGGTTTCCACTAACTCTTGATTCATGTTTCAATAGCAGAAATTATACACTAATGTGTAAAGGCCGCTTTAGACGGTACAATTTCTCGTACGATCTCTCGTATGAAAGAATGTATACAATCCATAGTACGAGATTTCTCGTACGATAAATCATACAATATTGTATAGTGTTTTACACGGTACAATTTTGGATACGAGGGGATAATGATGAAACTGCTGGAGTTTATAGTTGTGACATCTCAGGCTTTTAGGGTAATTATGCCACAGATATTTGTGAAAGTATAGCCCATTTAAAAAGTAGAAAATAATTAAAATATTGATAACAATTAATCTTGACGCAACATAAATTCTGTTAAATAATGTAATGTCACATTCTTCTAGCAAGAGAATCTAACTTCTACTAGGTTTCAGTGGTAACGAAAGTGTCGTAGTTTTACTTCTGTACTTCGATAAAGATATTTCAATGCGGACACACAAAAACGTTGAAAATTTTGCCGTCTTCGGTGATAAGTGCGGAGTCATATATGTTTTTTTTACAATATTCCTGAGTTAACCAGATATGTGACATTACACAGGACTTCAAAAGTACATAAATCGCAAAATATTTACTCCTACATATGGGGGCAATAAGTAACACTGCTGTTTGACTACTTGTATCACAGAGCACTCGAAACGCCTCAAAATGCTACGTTTTGCGTACCTATAAGCATGAAATACTTGCAATATACAAAAATGAGGAGTAATGTAGATTTTATATGATTTATAGCCTCATTTCACACAAGGTATATAGGTGTGAATAGGGTGGGTCAGCTGTCTTAACCCTTGAATAAAAATTAGTTCGTTCGATTAATTACCTAGCTCATGTATTGACTTGCACAGCTCTGGGTTGACGTCGATACTCTACTTACATTATGTCTACTTCTGTAATTACTATTCAATGTATTTCATTATTTCGGATGCACAGAGCGTATATGTTTATCTAAATAATTGGGGAGAAACATGATTGCAAAGATACCGTTATCGTCTACATTATTTCCTTTCATACTTATCATGATTGCAGCAGATTCGGTACTCTACGCACAAGAAAAACAATGAAAATCACGTTAACTGCATTGCACAATATATAGGAAAAGCAGTAGCTATTAAATCACATCAGAACTTTGTCTTTATATTTTTAAACATATTTCTCACGTATTTACTACCTTTTATGGTTATAAAAATGCAAAACGTAGCATTTTGAGGTATTGCCACTCCTCTATAGCAGAAGTAGCTGTACTGCAGTATCACCGACCTTTTTACACTTCAGTTAAAAACATTGTTTTATATCTTTGTACCTGTAATAGTTTATTATGCCACTATATATGTTAATTTCTACATCAAGTAATAACATTAATATGTTCTCTTGCTCTCGTAATCCATAACCAAACAGCCGAATAGGAAAGCACGCTATATTGCCAGTACGGGCGCTGTCATAGATTGTACGAAAAATCCGCTGAAAAATAGGACCGTTTCTATTTAGAGAACACATCGGAGATAGCATGAAAAATCGTACGATCTGCGCTTTACACGATCAAAGAATGTAACCGATGGGATTGCACACTAGGGATCGTACGAGAAATTGGATCGTCTAAAGTGGCCTTAAGATTAATCAGAGAGTATACGGCGTATACCTCCGTATACCCTCGACTACAGCCCTGCTCCTCACAGGAAAGTGCGAGGTCACTACGAAGTCTCTCATAACGAACGATTAAGGGATCTGGAAAGTTCCTTGAGTAAATCTTTTTCGTGTGTTTGATGTGAAAACAAGTTAAATATAATTTCTATGCTTTGGATTGAGTAATATCGAATTTTAGTGTCTTCGAACCTAAGTCTGCAAAATTTAAGCGACGCTGATCTGCGTAAAGATGAGGAGTTCGCAATTACGTACGGCAAAGGTATTTCAGCAGCATTTTCGCGAGAAATTTTAGGTATGCGATTGGTACTAGTAATGAGATGTTAAAAATGACAACTGTCAGTAAACTAATGCCATTGTGATAGTGAAAAATGACTTTAAACCAGGTTTCAGGAAGTTTGTACACCTTTGATGTTGTTTCGTAGGGCGTTCGTTTTCCAAACTTAGCACAAAAGGTTGGAAAATATGTGGACCCACGTTGGAGAATGGTGGGACGGATTGCTTAACCAACTGAAGGAAATGGCACTCGGGGAAACCGATGGACCAATGAAGGATTCCAACAGTAAGGCAAGTCATATAGATGGCCCGTTACATTACATGCCCACAATGTACCGTACTTCTTTGGGACATCCATTTACTGGAAATTCAGTGGGCCTGCGCAATGTCCATCTTCAGGACTTTCATTTTCTGTACATCCATTTGAAGACCATTTCATGTCCAGTATTCCCATGTACATAAAATGGACGCCCTAGGATATAATATAGACGTGCTGTGCTATTAGAGCGGTGATCTAACCATCCCCAACAAACGATTTCTCTACAGAATTTAATCATTTATGAATGATAATTCTCGTCCATGAAGATTTGCAAAATATTTTTTGCCAAATTCTACGACAAAAGTGTCCTTTGCATATTTTTTCTCCAATACTTGATTTTTAGCATTTAAACAGAAAACACACTACAGATTATAATGCCAAATTTAAATATAATTTTATAATGCCTTACTGTGAAATGGTATTTTGAACTATAGATTACTAAGTTTCAGACCTAGGCTTAAAATATCAAGAAATAACAGTTTCGGAGGAAATTTTCAAAAAGAGTACTTTTGTGTTGCAGTTTTCCAACAGATGGCATAAAATGTGAATGTTATTCAATGTTAAGCTTGAAACAGTACAACGTCTCTTCAAATGGTGGGGGATAAACTCTTACAGTTTCAAACACTGCGATGTGCTACACATAATATGTTTGTCATCACTAGAGGATACCACATATCCAATAAACTAACATAGTGAAACAACTAACTATTTAGAAAAAATAAACCATATAGCAGGTCGGCAACAGTGGCAACATGATTGCATCATTTCTTAACTCTCAGTATCCACTGTATTAATACAAATCACCTTCCGAAAACTAAATGTTGTTTTAGTGCATCGTTTAAGATTTGGGAGGAAATGTTTCATTGTATTTACCATTGTAAGGAGTAGATTTTTACTCTAAGGGCTCATTTTCAAGCCCGCTTCTGCTGCTTGAGATTAGGGTGAGTAGCCAATTGAAACACGTGGTGTAGTTTTATTATGTGTTGTAAGTTGTAACACGGGTTTCAATTGGCTATTCGCCTAATTCGCAAACAGAGCAACGCGAGCGAGCTTGAAAATGAGCCTTAAGTTTTATACACTGCATCTAGAAAACGAAGCAGAATTTGACTCATGTATATATGAATTTATTATTATTATTATTGTTTCGAGTTCAGGATTTACCTTCCGGGTTTAGGCTAAGTTGGTGCATTTGAAAATCGTTGTTTGAAAATCGCGCCTAATCCTAACTTAGACTAAGACTAAACTCCGTCTTTGAAATCGGCCCTTAGTGTTATTTTGAACTGACACGAAACGGAATCAAGATTGCTTTCATAAATGTGCTACCTTCCTGCAAGCTTATCAAATCAAGGCAGAAATGTTGAATCATACAGTCTAATTTACAACGAATCCAGATTGAAATAGCTTCAACACGACAGGAAAAAAACTTCTTTAAAAAGGAGTTGACCTGGGTGGGCATCGATCGGAGGCCCCACGGCACACTAATCCGATTCTGTAGTCACCAGGCTACGAAATCACACGATCTAACTAGCTTTCCATCGTTATCATACTTAATTTATCAGATTCCAAGAGATGTCTGTAGTAAAAGGGTGAGATTAGCCTACGGCGAAACAGTCCTAGCCTATGGTGACAGCGAGAGTTCATTGAAACAAAAATTAAAATAAATTTCAAGTTTCACAAGCTTCCTCGGATAATTGTTCGTTCCTGAAAGCTTGAATTGGGTTAGTTATAAAGCCAAGCCACCAACGTCTTTCCAACATATTTCTTTCATGCTTGTTTATTGCATTCAACACAATATCAAGTTTTCTCATCCAAAAGAAAGAGACTGACAACCTTGTTTCAAGTATAGGCATCATGTCTGGGCAGCAAATGTTTTATCTTAAGGTAACTTGAGCCGCGGTGACTTAGCTTACTGGTAGAGCTCTCACCTCTGGTGTATGGGGGCTGAGGTTCGATCCTGGTTCGTGCCATTGGGATTTGTGGTGGATAAACACCGTGCGAGTAAGTTTTCTTGGGGTTCTCCCGTTTCCTCCTTCTTTCTTCAGTCCACCATTTCTCCCATCGTCGTCCATTGCGTCTGAGCCAAAATTGCATAAAGGTCTTAAGCAAAATTCAAATTCTAACAATTGTAAGATAACTTATTTCACAGAATTGCATGTAGATTATATGTATAAAGGGTTTTATGACAACAAAAAGTGCTCACCCTCAGACCTTTTACAATGAACAACATGTGATTCGACCTTTTGTGTGAAATGTTCTTTATCCTATCGTTGGTACATTGTTGGCGCGCTTGCGTACATACTCCGACAAAACTAAAATATGGGGCCAACATATGATTCTTAGAAAGAACCAAGGACAGGTTTCTCATGTACGGCCAACATTGGAATATCGTAGGATTTCCATCCCAACATAATTCCAACAATACAACAATCTACCAATGAAGGTAAACGATCGTATCACCAACCTTCGGTAAATTTTAACGGATCGTGAAGTAACTAGCTTTTGAGAAGAATTCGCTAACTAACGATTCGTTGCATTATTAATGAAGGTTAGTGAAGCCCACTACTAGAGAACCATAAAGAATATTTTTCTTGTAAATAAAGCCCTTCGGATAAGCACAAATTTCCTCGCGCTGAATATGTTCGAATTCAACACTGAAAATAGTATCTAGAAGGGAAACAAGATCTAAATGTGTGATAAGTATCACCTGTGAGTGGGTGGTAACGCTCGCTGTCTTGTAATCAAGAGGCCCCGGCTTGCATTCCCGTTGGGGACAGAAGTGATCCGAAGTTAAACTGTACCTCCCGTTGTTAGGACGTTATCTTCATCAAATGGAAGACAACGGTAAACCAACATCTGTTCACCTTACCCAGGAACCTCTGGGCAGAACACCCATCAACATCAATAAATGTAAGAAAATATTTTGATAAAACACTATTTGAAACACTTGAATTGTATCTTTGTATACTGGGATGTTTGCGAATTGAAAAGCCAAGCTTGATGATAATTTAAACTAGAAATATTTTGCGCACCCATCTTGGTAGTTAAAAATGGAAATGAAAATAACTAACAAGAGATGTTGTTAGAATCTAATGATGTTTATGACATTAACTTAGGGTGGACCCTATGATAACGTTGACTGAAGTGCGTAAACAAATATCGTAAATAAATATTTTAGCGTCAATTTGCATATTGGTATGGGCAGTGATTCCGCCAGACCCCTCTGTGTGGGTGTCGCCCCCAAATCATCGAGAGCACCCCAACTTAAAAAAATAAGGTCAAAAATCGATAGAAACCGTGCAAAACTGCACTTACCCCCCAATTTTGAATTGATCCACCCCGAAAAACTAAAATCCTGGTTGAATCACTGGGTATGGGTATCGGAAGTGAAGGTGAATAATGAAAATTATTGGGGTGGGATGCATTTTTTTTTTCAGAACCATTCACCCTCACTCTTCTCGGAGGAGAACACACGTGGAAAGAAGACGTATCCCATTCTCGCGCAGGCGCAGGGCTCGAACTATAAGTAACACCAACAAGCGCTTCTTCCGCAACAAACAACTTGGTCTGGTGGTTAATGTATCAGGAAGCTGATCCAGAGGTCCCGGAAGCGAATCCTGGCGTCGTTACTTTTACATATTGTTTCAAAAAAGAAAATTAACTTTCTTTTTATGTCTATACGCACTAGGAAATTTAATAAAAGTAGAGAATTATTATACCAAATAGAGGCTACTGAAAGCTAGGATAAATTAACCAGGGGACGCGGTGCGTCCGAAGAGAACTGGGCGGCGCAGCACCCGGTTAGCGGTTGGTCCGGTGGACATACGAAAAACTGCTGTTAACTTTCTATTCCACGTTGTTTCCATGTGGGCTCTCCTTAGAGAGGGGTGAGGGCGAATAGTTCTGAAAAAAAAATATTGTGGGTGGGATATGTGAGAACGGCCTAGAAAATCGAGGTAGCCGGGCTAAAATCTGAAGTAAGTTTCTTCCTAGCTGTTCTCGTTGAGATGGTAGCCTGCGTGTCACGCTGTTCCAAAAATATTATCAGGAAATGTTCTTGTGTCATCAAATTACGAACAATCGTGTAAATAGGGACCACTGAAGTCAGTTTCTCTCTAGCCGCTTTCGTTCATGGGCTAGTGTGCTTTAGTAGCTGAGTATAATAGTGCAAATATAGCATAACGGAAAGTTGTAAGCCCTACCAGATTGAAAGCAGCAAGTTAAATGGAGGTCACGGGACCCAAATCTGAAATCAGTATCTTTTTCTTCATCAGCATTCGTTTAGGCGCTAAGCGTGCAGGGATTCTGCCAGGATTGTCAATTTCGAGGATGTAAATCCAAAACTGTAAGGGTAAGTAGGGTTTCTATAGATTTTTAACCATATAAATGTTAAAGTTAGTGGTGTTCGAGGTAATACCCCTCGTTAAGGGTGTCTGGCAGAATCTCTGCTAGCGCGCCATGTAACTGAGTATATATAGTGCTAAATTACCTTAAAGGAAAGATGCAGTCTTATATTTAAAATGGCCTAATAAATCAGGGTCTCTGAGTTCAAATCTGAAGTCTGTTTCTCTATCCCTGCTTTAGTTGAGGACTTACTCTGCGTCACAGGTAGATAGACAAAGATAACCAAGAAATTTTTAGGAGAGGGGGTCAGCTAAAATTACAGATAAAAAATTTACAAAATATAGACCTATTTGGGTACATATCCAGAGAGTTGCAAAATAACACCGGCAAATGCAACTCACGAGATTCCTGACTCGAAAATAAGAAAAGAAGTATAGAGGATCAAGGGGGGACAAATGCTTCGTTTTGGCGCTGTAGCCTGTCAAAAACGTGGGGAAATTAACGTTACAGCTTGATATTTCTAATGCATTTAACAATAGAACTGACGTGGCATGATGCCTTCAAAGACTTCAAACTTGCTTTATCCAAAAATGCACAGTCCAAAATTGTAGAATGGATGCACTAGTTTCGAGACATTCTCCGGAGTGAATAGTGCGTCGAAATAAGCATGTTTGGGACTACTTTGCCTATGAGTACAGAAGATAGACGTGATCACCACCATCTAACCGGACAATGACAGTCTCTATCGCTGTTAAATACATAAAACATTCGTTGAAATGTATGCAATTCTTACTCATTTGTTATGGAACGACACATTAAATAAACAAATAATCGTCCCACAAAGAAAACCTGTTTAAGATATCAACCTGGCGCAAATGAATTATTGTTTCTTGGTGGAAAGTAGTTCCATTTATCCTTATTTCGAGCCATCTTTACTTCAGAGACATTCTGGGAATCTCTTATTTCCTACGGGGAATTTCTTGCGTCCCCCTTAAGTCTTAAACAATTTTGAAATATTCATTTTTGAACAAAGCAGATCGCAAATCTTTGACAACCATATATTCATATGAGGAATCTCGTGAGGTTGTTTTGTCGGCGCTGTTTCGCTACACCCTGTAGAAAATATATGTTAGATTATTAAGAAAACAGACCAGTATTCAGAAGCGGACCGGTAACCAAAGGGCCCACCCGGGAAATTAAAGAGGTCCCACACACTGGTAACGAAATGGCCCTCTTGGTAGTGGGCATTGTGGCGCGTGGGTCCCAAAATACACCTTTAAAGGGTGTTCAATACTCTACATGGTAGTTCCCCACCCTCCAAAAAATTTCAAGTACTCAATACGAAGAATTAAATAAATATAGTTCATTAAAAATATGAATTTATTAAATCAAATGACATTGAATTTATTAAATCAATGGGCATTTATACCATTAAACTCTGTATGGCTTCTTCTTGTGATTTGTGAGGGGTCCCAAAGAAGATCTGCTAAGATTATAACTTCAGCATTGCTCTTATGTTGGTCATAACAAGTCTCATGTATCAGAATTGTTAATTTTGGAAGACCTGCAACACACTAACGCTATCATAACAATAGTGGATTAATTGGACTTCTTTACGCTTCCCACACAAAAGGGGCGGTGGGGGCCCACCCGTGAATTTCCGGGTTCCCGGCCGGGCCAGTCCGCCCCTGGCAGTATTGGACAGAGAACCATTAGGATTTGAATCCAACATCTTAGGTCTGCTTTCCTTGGAAGCTTGCGTGGCTTGTGACTTGGTTGAATAGCCAATTGAAACACGTGTTAGGGCTGGATTTCATGAAATCTTGCGTTGCGTACTTTGCGTGCGATTTGGGTGAGTAGTCAATTTAAACACATTACAACACTTAATAAAACTACATGACGAAACAACACGTGTTTCAATTGGCTACTCACCCAAAGCGCAAGTAAAGCACGCAACGCAAGCAGGCTTGAAAACGAGAGCCCTTACACGTAGAACATGTCATAAAATACGTGTTTCAATTGGCTATTCATTCATATCACTAGCAAAGCAAGCAACGCAAGCGTTCATCAAAATAAGCCTTTATAGATACACTAACCCAAGATTGTTAGCAGAAATTCTGTTGTTGAAGAAACAGCAGACTGACGGCACCTAATTTCCTTTTTGCTTCTTTTTTTCGCAGTTCAGATAAGCATCAGTTCCTGCATAATGTCTTCCATTCAACATCCAAGCATCTTCCACATGATCTGCCTAAATAAAAACTAAAAGTTAGTTTCAAGGTAGGCCTATAGTTAGGGTTGCCAACTGTCCCGTATAATATGGGATGTCACGTATTTTGGGTAAAATTTACGCATCCCGTATTATCAGTCGTTGTTCCGTATTATCAGTGGTAAATTCATAGACATATTTTCAACATATCGATAATTTTAACAAATAAATAGTCATAGCTCTTTTCCAGCTGTTTACTATGCAGACTAGCGAGTAGATGCTGTTCACATCCCCAGGTCCCAACATGAGTCCTGGGGATGGAGATATAATACTCACGGCCTTGTGTTTGCTCTAGTTGATAACATACTGCAAAAAATGTGTGTCAGTTTAATACTTTTCAGCCACTTTTCCCAGAGCGACCACACTTTTTACGTTAAATCAACACCGTTTGTTGTGTGATTTCGGTGATTCAACACTGTGATAGTAGTAGCATGACGCTTTTCCTTGAGTTGAATCAGCATTGACAATACATCAATTGTGTTGAATCATCTAAATCAACACTGTTTGAGGTGTTTGTTGAAGACAAAAACTGTGGTCGCCCAGGGACACTCAAAAGCGTTGAATTAACACAGTATTTTTTTGAAATGCAGATACTAACGTTAACTGTGTTTACAAAATTGAAATATTTATTTTCCACTCGCCAGTGCTTTTGGGGTTTGAGCATTTGCAAGTAAGACATTTTATGTGTGTAATTTATTATTATGGAGGTTTTAAGTTGTGCGTATAGTCATATAGTAGTACAGAGCCTAACAAGCTACTTTTAAGTTCTTTAGGATTTGTCCCGTATTTTTTCCTCTTATCCCGTAGTTTTTGCCGAGTGTCCCGTAATTAATTCATCAAAAGGTGGCAACCCTACCTATAGTTGAAAGCACTTTATTCGAAATAAGCCTTTAATTAATTTTTCGTAAGCCAACTGATAGAAAGTTCATTCCTTGTTTCTTCACAACATGCATCTTCGCGCAATGAAAAACAACAAATAAAAAAGACAGATTTTCAAGTAATAGCGACTGCAGCAGAAACCGAGATCAAAGTACTCAAATTACACCTAGTATCGAAGAGAACGTTTGCAAATGAAAATGGATGTCTAATGAAATTCTTTGGAAACTGTACATGCTTTTGATCTCATTCGGAAGTCTTCTGGGATATTTGTATTTTCGGTATGATAATTGATAAGTCTAGGAAAGGATAAAGATAATGTAGTCGGTTAAATATGAGGTACAAATGGTCTTTTTCCCAAATAAGGTTTGATGAATAAACAAACTTTCCTAAGCTACCTACAATCACATTGCAAAAGAACTAGGCCTAAATCCTAAAATATGTCAATGGAATAAAAGACCACGAAATCAGCGCCACATCAACATAAACCAGTTTATATCAAATTTCATATTTAGTTAGAAAAGGATTTCCACATCTGCAAGCAATAATAATAATATTAATTAATTACCTGCGTTGTAAAAGAAGAAAACAGCAGCACTAAGCACAGAATCAAAGCAGAACTGAACTCGTCACGTTGGTAAAAGATTGGAGAGAAAAAGTAAAAAGAAGGAATCGTGTGTTCGGAGGAAGCAGGACGGGGGAGTTTCGAGGCGTTAAGTCTCGGCGAGTAGCGAATTTTTTCTTCTCTCGGGAACCAGATTTAAACACGACGTAGTTCAATCCTTGGCGCATATACACAACCAAGCGAGATGCTATTTTGGATATGATCCAAGGTTCAGTGGCACAGTTTTAAGTTTAGCTACCGCACTCACCAAGAGAACAAAAACAATGCCGTACCTTATTGCTGGATAGCAAACATCACGTGTTCTTTTCTTTTAAATACAAATGTTAAAAGGCACTATCTCGCTCAGGAATTTGAAAAAAAAAAAAAAACTTTAATTTTACAAATAGCTGTTCCATTCCCATAACTGACAATGTAGCTCGTCAAAAGTGGAACGAAAGGTACACGAGAGTATTCACCTTAGACCCTACACAACGAAAGTTCTTTCCTGATATGCAAGGGCGCTACTATTTGCAAGTTTTCTCATGTCTTTTAAGTGCCTATAGTGTGATAATTGGCACTCTTCTTCATTTTTAAAAAGTATGATTATTCGAGAAAATACATTAAACGAGTCTCCAAAAACTTCACATAACTAATAGACCGCGTTTTCATGTATGCGCTCGTCGCGTGTGATTTGACTTAGTAGCCAATGTAAAACACATGTTTACTGATTTATCCTGGCTACTCAATTCAAATCCCAAGCAAAGCACGCGACAAGCGCGTCATGAAAAGGCGGCCTTATGCAAACTAGGATCCTACTAAGGACGGATCTTTATGAAAGCTTGCGATTTGGGTGAATAGCTAATTGAAATACGTGTTACACGTAGAATACGTAATAAGAGGCCTTAAAACACGTGCTTCAATTGGCTAGTTCCTTAGGGCTCCTTTCCTTGGAAGCTTGCGTTGCGTGCTTTGCTTGCGATTTGGGTGAGTAGCCAGTTGAAGCACATGTTACACCATGTAATAAAACTACACCACGAAACACCATGTGTTTCAATTGGCTATTCACCCAAATCGCAAGCTTTCATGAAAATGAGCCCTTAATCGCAAACAAAGCAAGCAATGCAAGCGTTCATGAAAATGAGCCCTTAATCGCGAACAAAGCAAGCAATGCAAGCGTTCATGAAAATCAGCCCTAACAAGAAATATACGATCGAGTTTCTAAAAAATATGAAAAATATAATAAACTAGCTGATTCCCCGCCCGTTAGTGCGAGATCCAGAGTTTTTTCGCACTTCATCCCACTGATACTGTCGAATCGAAAACTAAGATAGCCGTCGTAGTCAAGGAGCTAGCTCCTGTTTTGTCTGTAATGAAATGTACCCTCAGTTTCACTTCATAGGCTTGTTTTAGGTTTAAGATGTTGATAGAATGTAAAATCTATTGGTCGCATAACTCGCTCATTGATCACTCTGCCGCTAGACTAGATTGAACATACAACACATTCTTTAATCGCAAATTTCTAGGCCATTTTTCAACCAAATTCTTCTTCTTTTTTAATAATAATAAATAGATAAAAAAATAGAAGGTTCGTAAATAGATCTAAAAGTGTGGTTCTTACATGTTGCGCGCTTAATGAAGCCAACTTTGGGATTTTTTAAAAGTTTTTTTTTTATTTTATTTCAGCCTGATTTTTGAATGAGTTGCAAACTGAATTTAGAAACGCAATGAAAAAGTTAATTAGCATTTTCCGAGCTTTATGAATTATATACAATCATGTATAAAATTTTTAAGGTATTAGTTAACCACAGTCATATTCGATTAACTTCTGGATGAGGCCTCTTCATGGAGGGAGGAGATGGCTCTACTGCTCCCACGTTGACCAGACGGGTTGGAAGAGGAGAGCCTAATCTCTCACTATGATCGTCACTATATTTTATTCATTGCATCACGATCCTGGATGGGTACCGTTCCAGACCGACACGCCTTGGAGAAAAATCCTTGGCATTGTCGGGAATCGAACCCAGGACCCCTGAATCCGAAGTCAGCAACGCCAACCACTAGACCAGCGGGGCGATCTCATATCTGGCCGGGAAACCGCGACAGGACCAGCAAACCGTTACTGTTCTCCCCAAAAGGCTTCTGCCACTAACTGGGAGCTGTGTCCCACTGGCCAAAAGGTGTTTCAAACGAAGTCTAAAACCAAGAACTTCTGCACTCTCCTTTGGTAGATTTAAATCTGGAACAAGATCATTAAGTTCTGATTGTGTTAACGGCTGCGGAACAGTGCTGGGATAGTTGTTATCGTCCTCGCATGGAATATCTGCTTCACTACTACTAGGTGATGAAAAATCATCCTGATGGGTTGATTATTGCCCTAGGCCCCGCGCTCACCTAACGCCGACTCTGAACGCCACGTTCTACTGTTTATTTTCTGGGTAACGTTTAGGTAGAGACTGGTGGGTTGCGGATCGGTAGATTTTCACCATGAGGAACGGGCCGAATTGCTGAAGCTATGTTATCCGGATACAGTATGTTTTTCTTGTTCTTTGCATTCTTTCCTTTAACATTTATTGCACAGAAATAACAGTCATCATAATGGTTTCGAGGCTCCCTCCATACCATAGGTATTCCGAACTTCATACCTTTCTTCTTACCGTTTGTCCAAGACCTCAGTGTCTCTACACATATTTAGGGCTGTCAATATCCGGATAATTTGATATCCGATTAATCGAACAATTCATTGTTCGGATATTCGAAATCCGATTATTCGAATAATTTTCATTATCCGAATAATTATTCGGATAAACGGATAAATGAACATTATCCGGATAAACGGATAAATGAACATTATCCGGATAAACGGATAATTGAACATTATCCGGATAAACGGATAATCGAACATTATCCGGATAAACGG
>JAGDQP010005654.1:7816-23535 GCA_022664845.1 Lepisma saccharinum
AGCTACCTGAATAAAGAGGTAGCTCCCCAATTGGCCTCACGACGCTGGGTGGACGCCGCACAGGCAACACCATCTGGAGTACTGCAACGGTCACCCGTCCAAGCACTGACCAGACCCAGAGCTGCTTGACTTCGGTGATCTTACGGGAACCGGTAGACCAGCTCGGCTAGGGCGTTGCCCCATATATATATAAAGGTGCTGTGATAAAAGTCAATATTAAAGAAGAGTTATATAGAGTCAAAGCATTGTTCACTTGAAGCAGAATAAGAATTAAAATTAAAGACGTCCTGTAGCTAAGGTGCTTTGCGGGATGTCGATATTATATAAAAGCCAGAGTAATGGTAGTAATTAATATTAGAAGAACCTGAGTGCGAACGAGTATAGAAGAACCTATCAAAAGTATTCCACAAGCGAAGTCCTGTAGTGGAGAGTAGCGCTTAATTTTATTATTACACTATTTTACTATAGCATATTCACTCTAATCCTGACAGTCATTCAGAATTCCAGTTTTGCTATTGTTTAACCACACATGCATTGGCAGGAAGGGCACACGGCTTTCGTAGAAGGGGGGATGGAGGCATTAACAGGGGACGCGAGAGTGTTTCAATATAAGAAATAGATCGAGTCATGAACACTCAAAAATGACACAAGAATTGCTTACAATAAAAATTGCAAAAAAATATACACAGTCCTGGAATGTAGTTTCAATGAAGGAAATAAAAGGCCACATGGACTGAATTGAATTTTATTTATCGACTTTATTAGACATCTAAGACTACCATTCTTTGAAGATCGTCTGTACTACCGTGCCCGTTTCAGAGCTGAAACTGGGTCACTTTTGGTAACCCGGTCTGATCCGAGCATAGGCAATCCGGCGACCTGTCCGAAACTTGACCCGATTGACCCTGTCTGGGAAAAAATAACTTCGAATTTTGGTGACGTATTTTTTGTGCTCCGGAGATAACGTTTCCGGACTTGGTCACCCCTCACAGAAATAATGTTCAAACGCAAGGAAATAATTAAAAATTCTGTTCCGAATGACCTGATTGACCCGGTGGCCCGTTTCAGCTCTGGCCCGTTTACTTCCTATAATTTGATTTATTAAACGTTTCTTATCGGATTTCAATATTTTTGCACTAAATCACTGAAGACGGAGATTGTTATTTATTTTCTTACGTGACTACATGAACGCGTGTACCTCGTGGTCAGTTAAAATTAACAAATGGAACCGATTTATTAAAAACAGCGGGCCAACACTTCTCTTGCCTAATTTCAGCTTTGCGGTTCAGCCTAAAAACACAATTTCCAAATTCTTGTAGCGTATTGGCTCAACTCTGAATGAGTTTAAACAAATTAAGATATATATCCTTCTTATAAAATCTTTTTATGGTGTTAAGCGAAGTGGATAACGCAGAACTAGGGTACATCATGGCAATTCAACGAGTAAAATATTGATTTTAATAGACCTGCGTAACTTCGTTTCTTCTTATGAGGAAGAAAATATACGTCAGTATATCAGCATATACGGAAAGTATTAGTAGATCAGTAGTCAACGTTTATCGTGAACATAATATACGTTCACCCATTATATAATGAATAGTGCAAAATATGATGAAGCAGGGACGGCGCTAAGGGTTGGTCGGGGTAAACCTGGGCCAGGCAAAATATTTATCTGCAAATATATATTAGTAAAGTCAATAAATTTACAATAACAATATTGACGATATTTAAGGATAAAGGTCCGCCTAATTTAAGTTCGTGTCCCCGCATTGTACCCTTCCGGTTGTGAAATCTAACGCAGCTCCTGTAATATTTATTAATGTTCTGTATTATTGTTAAAGGAACTATGTCAAGTTCATGCTAATAAAAAAAGATTTAACTATAGACCTTAATAATAAATCTGAATTTTATTTTAGGTCTTTAGTCAACTTTGGCTCAGGCCGTCTAAATGATGTAGTATATCGAAGTTATATATTAAAAATGGGAGTTATGCCACCCAATTCAAAAAGTGTAAGCAAAAACATATTTAAGCAGCAAAAATGCAATAATATGGTAGTGTTTGGCTATAATATCAGTACAATATTTGAATATACTTATATCATGAAAATAAACAATGCTAAAGACGAAAAACATAAAATTATGATCCCGTGTTTTTGGTGTGAATCTCCACCCGCGTAAATACGCTTCCGCCATAGAAGCACTAGTCAGAGCAAAATTTGGAGCAATACGACACTGAGGTGGATGACTTTCTTCGTCGTATCGTCACCGAGGATGAGACATGCGGTCCAACGACTAAACTACAGTCCAAACAATATAGGCAGTGAAGTTGGCTGGTCGGCAATCGCCGAGGGCCCAAGGGGCCTGAGAGCCTTGTCGCATAGGAAAATAAATATTTAAAATATAGAATAAACTTAATTATCAGATATTTTCATTATATTCATTTAGTTCAAAATGGTTCATAAGTGTCCTCAAATCTTTCAACGTTAATTTAACTCATTTCCCGACGTCATACAATGATGAAAATTTGCACAGCAACGTAAGTCGGGTGACAATTCTATTATTACTTTCATATATTTATATATTTTTTAAAAACATATTTTAATATTCTTTAATATGAACTTGGTTATCATAAAATAAATACTAATCTCCAACGATGCGGCGTTTGACTGGTTGGAGAACATTTTAGGATTTGGGTCACAAAACATTAGCTTGAGAAGAAGTATCTGAACACCGAAATAACTCAAAAAATAATTTAAAAACTTTTTAGAAACATACGTTTCTTAAACAATTCGTACTAAAAAGTAAAAAAATAAATTTGTTTATGCATAACTAAAAAGAAAAGCATGGGGGCGCCAATTCAAGAATTCATAAAGTGACTGTATATGAGAGAGCGTTGCGTGCTTTTCTTTTTAGTCATGCATAAACAAAATTATTTTTTACATTTTAGTACGAATTGTTTAAGGATTTTTTTTTTAAATTTATTTTATTATTCCCCCTCTCTCACTTTTATCCTTCATGTGGTCCAGATTTTCCTGTTTTCCGAAAGTTTCCCTCCACCTGTCAACATTGAACGTTGATAATTAGACACCTTTTATACGTAACGTTTTGCGTCGCGCCACTTGAAAACAGGCTGCATCGAGTTTTTGTTTGTACCTTTTTATCACTTACGACATGTCGCTTGAGTAGCTGGGAGGAAAAAGAAAAGAAGAAAGAAAACGAAGGAAGGAAAAAGAAGATGGTGGTATTGCATGAGATATAGAGAAACGTGTGAGAAACTGGAAACGCTGTGGAGGAAAAGCACAACCTCAGTGTTTGTAAATATATCCAATGTTTAGCTTCGCGCGTTCTGTAGGACACAAGCGGCAGAATTTCAGAACGCGTCAGCAGAAAATCGCGCCACATTTGCATAAATACACAAATTTGCTTCCATTGGTTTACAGAACGCGCTGTTTGTGCTGCTTTCAAGTCGTTTGTAAAAGTATTTGCATACCAGGTCTCATAGCATACGACAGAGACTGGAGAAAAAAAAAAGGGAGATGGAATTTTGTGAATTGTTGCGTCTGATTTGCTGTGAGCGAATTACGGTACCTTCCCGTTTGATTTTTACCATACACTTTTGGCTCTTACGGATTTCTAGGTCAGTTTTATTAGTATTGTTATTATTTAGACGAAGCGCTTTGTCGACCAATATATAGACCATTTCATTGTATTTTGTCCAACACTTTTGGAATTATCATGAATTTGATGTAGCGTAATGAATTTATTATATTAGACAAATTCTGCGCATATTTATATCTTGCTCACATCCAATTGTTGAAATGTGTCAGTTAATTCAAGTTGAACTCAACTTCAAATGTCAAACGACTTAACTTCACCTTCTAACATCTTTTTTTCCCACCCTTCTAGTCTTTGTGAGTACGGTATATTCGGCAAAGGGACAGAAAAGATTCCGGATGGAACCATTAAACTCGCTGTGACAACTGAATCCTGCCGACAGAGATGAAAACTATGAATCACTCATGTCACATTTAATTAGGCGTTTCACACGAGATGTCGACCACGGTCTTGCGACGGAAACCTCTCCGCCAGTCTTCCATTCCATGACTGAGTGCCAGAAGAACATTCAGTGACTTCACTCCCACTGTCTTGTGGGGCAACACGTTCCTTTGGTGTTGTGTAATTTCTCAGATTGCTACTATTTATCATTTTGAGAAATGACGAAACGCAAGGGGTTTGCGTCCTTCCAAATGGAAAAAAGAAAAAAATCGTCTTGAGATGTTACTTTCAATTTGTTATATTTCCGGGATATCGAGAATCCGAATATATAATTCGTATTCTTCTTACATGTGTGTTAATGATCATCTTATGCAGTCACCAGGGTCGTCGTAAGGCGTAGGGACACTTTAGAATCTGTAACTGGACGCTGATCCCTGGGTATATCGATAGAATTGAATGCAGCTTACTCCATAACTTTGGTTTTGTTCACTTGGGAATTCTAAGAAGTAAGGATGATTACTTGGGCACTCTTAATTTGTTTGTTTAAATGTCGGGTTCATCACTTCTTAACGACTGGTCTAGATCATCTTCCATAATATTGGGTGAACAGATTATCTATGAAGGGCAAGCGTGGAGTACGTGCCTCGGAGCCTATGCTTTCTTCTTCAATTTTATTTTCTTTCCCTAATTTCTGGTAAGATCGAAAGAGAAAGAGACCTATGTTCCTACAGATTTACCATAGCATTCAATCCTAGAAGAGTTACAAATTTTAAAAAAAAAAAATCTTGTTTCTGAAAGTTTTTACTGGTTTCGTTTTTATTTTTTCTTACTAATGAAAATGTAGAAAAATTACGTGGTATTACCACGTATTTGTATCTTCAGCTAGCAGATCAATTCACCTAACTTTAAAATGCAGAATGTTCGCAACAGACATTTACTACAAGAGAAATTAATTTCCATTTTACGGAAGCGCAAGTTTATTAGCTTCATTAAATTCGATAAGTTTTGCTGATCACTGAAAATGAAAGTAGATAGTCGCACCATCTTCTTCCATGACATGAGTAGGTACATATCTTTCGAAAATAAAAATAAGTGCTAGTTTGTTCGGCAATCACTGTAGTGTCGCGATTTTTGCATCAAAATTTTATTACCCGTTGGCTCGGAACGTAGCCTTCGCGGCCTGTACGCTCACGCGCCGCGCTTACGTTTCAAAAATAGTCCGTTCACCCACTACACTCAGAGAATGATTTTGATGTCGTCGGTACATAACATTCTAAATACCTTTGACTTCGAGCCAATTGTGAATCAATTCTCTGCTGAAACACTTAGCAAACGTGTGTGTTGATTAATTGTAAATATAAGCTTATCCCATACGTAATGTATTTTTTTTTTCACCGTGTGGACAAGAACTATAACTTACTTGGAACACTACCGTTAGTCAGGAAAATAGTCTCCATTGAACTCCACAACACTCTACCTGTCAACCAGTTGTTGAATGCCCCGCTGAAAGTCACTGGTTTTGGAGGTTTCGTCACACGTCATCCTCATATTTTGGTGTTTATCAGTTTACTTGATACATGAGCAATCGTAACCAGAACCAGAGTACTCACTTAAAGGAACTCCAATTGTTCTTTAAGATATGTTTAATCTATAATAATAATTACAATCACCATCATTTGTTTATCATTTTGATCATAAAACCCTACAATCGGACACCAAAATCATAGTTCGAGTTGTAATAATTCCGAACTTGTGGTTGCTTGTATCTTAGAAATGACGTGTTGTAACAGTAGCTGTCGAGCGTCTAGCCACGAGTTCGATTGCATTAGAAGCTAGCTCAGAAGCCAGAATATCAGGAGAATGCCCAGTAAATTCGGAGATTGCACTGATTGGTATTAATTTCATTTAAAACTCCTTTCTTCTTTCTGAACGTATATTTGTGTAATATTCAATTGTAATCTTTTGTACTAGATATTTTCACATATGTATAGTGCCGAATATTTCATCTTTTGTGTAAACAACACATTTCACTATTATTACAAGATTATAACTCAATAAAACTGTAATATCTTTTTGTATGATATCTCAGAATAAACAGAACTTGAAAACATACAACCCACCGTTTCAATGAGTGGTTTTCGTCATTGTCCCAGTTGGTGGAGGTTGCTTCTTGAAGTCTTATCTCCATCCTAAGCATTGGGGTGGGCAAAACTGGTACTTATTCATTGATAGCAGTAGTTGCTATTTTAAAATATCTGTTAAAAATACCAGTTTAAAATAGCAGTATGGGAAAAACGTATTTAAATGGGATAGATTCTCAACTGAAAAAGCAATGTAAAAGCGCCATTTTAGACTGACTTATTTAGGTCTATCTATAGCTTGTTACCTGTTCAGTAGAGGGATAGATTACCTTTAGGACTTGGTAGATCAGTTCATATTATAACAGTCGCAAAAATGTGTATGTAATTATCGGAGCCTGAACTAACTTGTGAGAAGGTAAAAGTACATCAAAATAAATCAAGGACGTATAGGGGGTTGGGTCCTGCGGGCAGGGGAGGGGAAGCGAAATTCAATTTATGCTGAATTAGTATCACATTTTAGGCGTTATTAGATATGTGTATATGTGCATTTTGTGCTCAGACAAACATGCCTTGGATCCCCATCAAAAGCCTGCAAAACCCCTCCCGAAACAAACTTATAGGTACGTGCCTGATTTAAATGTAAATTATAGTAAGTAATGGCTTATAGTAGTAATGGCTTTTAATTATAGTAAGTAATGGTTCAGTTACTTATTCTTTTCACGAATAATTAGTACAAATATGATTAAAGTTCATAGTTAGTTGACATTCCTTCGTCTTCGAGAACTATTTGATAGTAGGAGCAAATAATAAAAATAGGTATTACGTAATAATTGCTTTGGACTGATTTTATTTATGAGCTTTTAGCACCTTTGGCTCAGTTTTAGATGAGTTAGGTAGAAGATGAGTAAAGTATCGGTCAAGACATTACTAACCCTAACATTACGGCATATCCCTGGTGAAACTGAGAGAAACCCTGGAAAACTTCAGCCGCGGGCTTCGAATTTGATTTTTTTTTTAATTTATGACCTTCAGGCATCTAAGGTTCAGGCCGAGATAGGGTAGAGGAAAGGTTGTGGGAAGGTGTCGACCAGCACCTAAGTTTAAGGTACTATTCCGGCATTTGCCTGGTGTGACAGGAAAAAAACTGGAAAACCTGAGTCAGGATGGTCGGCAGCTGGGATTGAATCCAAGACCTCCCGCGTGCTGAGAAAAAGCTCTACCACTGAGGTGCGGGTTTCAAACTCGGGTACCTACTCATAACCGACCCGAAGGTCGCGAGGTAACCCCCTGGACCACAAGAGCTGGGTAATAATCGCTTCGTTTTTTGGCCCTAGATATGGGTTGCAGATTGTGACATTACAACGAGCGTTCAAATATTACTAGACAAAAGTTTAGTCATGTTAGACCGCCTCCCCACATTTAAGCAAAATTAAACATTTTTCTTATTCCTAATACATGGATATCCAGCAAAAATAAGCAAAGCTTGAACCCTTTCCCCTGGATGATTACGTAATATTTGAACGATCCCATAGATCTTATGGTCATACAGAGGTAGCCATAACTCAATTTTGTAATTTTTTAGATAGGGTAACTGATGCGAATATCCCACCAATTCGGAATATTGGAAATAATTCATCTTCAACAAGAAAAAAATCTACATCAATTACCTAGGACCTTCTAGTAAAATGACCACCAGCTGAATTTCCAATATGAGAAACCAGCTAGAGTTAATTAATGCCTTTGTTACAATAGGCAAAACAGCGATATTGTAAACATCTGAACATAATATAGCATAATCTTACAAATCTCAGGATTTACCAAATAGAAACATATATTTGTGTGGTAGGTTTCCAACCCAATATTAGAAGAACATAATTGGAAACACAATAAACAAGTGTACAGCAAATAATAATACAGAATGAAAAATTAACTTTAACAAATATGCCAAGTAAGTATTAAAACAATAGGCTTACTCTGTGGATTCACATACTCGTAACGCAGATGTAATCTAAATAATAATAATAATAATAATAATATTCGTCGTCCAACAGTGCACAGCCGTCTTCACACTCCTGGCAGAGTTCAGCTACTGACACACACTTCCCTGACTCCCATATGAACCACGTTTTGCATTCCACACATTGAATCAAGGATCTTTTGTCTTTTTGTTGGTAATAAAACTCCCTACAATCACTACAAAAACTGTCTTCCTGATGGCGCTTCTTTGTAATAGGCTGATTTTGACTCACATACAACTTCAGTTGATGATCATCGTTTTCGAATTGTCTGGATGGTCCAGCTATGTTTAATTTCATCTTTCCGATTTACTTTGAAGTTGGTGATTTACCTTCAGAAGCTCCTTCAAATTCTATCAACAATTCCCGTCTCAGAACAACTACTTTGCTGTTGACTGATTTTCTGCAAACCTTTGGACGCTCAATTTTAGGTGTTGACAAAAATCTCAGCCTCGTTCCTTTGAGTTGAGACGTTGCCCTCGGGAGTTTGCAGTAATCCCTGATGTTTATCATGCATAGGATTCTGGGCTGGGGAATCTGTCGGAGTTGGACGTTTATCTTTCTCTGAAGTGGAATCACTAAGTTCATTATCAGCTACAGGTTTGGGGACATCTGATCTTTCGGAAATTGAGCTAGGCGCAAAGGCAGTTTCTGTGAACACGTTTGGATCATAGGGACAGATTCCTGTTACCCTAATCCCTGAAATATCACTTTGAGGAATTGCGGAATCACTGTACCATGCTCGAGCACAAAGTCTAAGAAACTGTTGCTTGTTTAAAGATTTCCCAGGATACATTCGAAGAAAAGTGTCTGTGGCTTCATTCAAGGCTACTTTGAGGGATTTGAAACACTTCACATCAAGTGGTTGCAGTTCGTGGCTACAATGGGAGGGAAGACAGAGCATCACAATATCAAACTTGTCAGCGAATTCAAGAGCAGACGCATCCAGGTGACTGCGATGACCATAAAGAATTAGAAGGGCTTTTTCTGGCAATCGATGCTCTTGGAAATGACGGAGGAGATCGCAGAATCTATCTTTGGTTCCATTTGGTGTCATGGTAAAAATACTTCCAGGGGGGGCAAATCTCGACCATATGCAAACTTTGCATATTTTCCTTTGTACAGGATCATGGGTGGGTCCAGTTAGAACCTGATGCGTTAGTACAAGCCATTACTGTCACAGTTTCTCCTTTCTAAGCGTGTGTGTGGCTTTGTGGACACGTTCAGGCACGTACTGGCCAATCGGGCTACCGGGCATCTGCCCGGCGTGCCGCCGGTTCAAAATGCATCACTGCGCCGATAGATGTTGACTGGGAATTTGTTTCACTGCTTGAAATCTTCGATTTTCTACTTACCATGGTTAATGTTAACAGAGATCATTTTAGTAATGTAAACGCCAGTTACAACTAACGCGGATTTCAAAATTAACCAGCGTCAACTTACGACGGATATTTTCTTACGTTACTAATCTAAACGCAAGCTAGTCATTAGGCGCGGTTCACTTCGTGAGTTTATTTCTTTCTTTATCGAAATATATAGCATCCTAGCGGTGCGTGTCACTTTTAAAGTATAAAAGAATGATTCAGAACTAATGTACAAAATATTACACTTGAATCAATTCTTTGTGTTATTTATTATATAATTTAAACCTCTACCATTTAACCTTCGAGTATAGATTCCTTACTCTAAGCGTGTAACCTGTTTCTTTTTTGATAGTGGCATGTTCCGTAGTCTAAACGGAGTTACTTCAACCATGATTTTTACCGGGTACCATTGTAACAATCTTGGAAATCTAAAGAAGGCATAGTCAAGTCACGATTTAGTTATCTTTTGATACCGTTTCTTTCGTTAGTATTAGCATAGCCTATTTTTCGCGATGAACATACAAACTATGAGTTTAAGACATGCTATTGTTCCCATGGAACTCAATACGAAAGAAAAAGAAGAATTAGAGGAATTAAAAAACATTCTAGAAGGAACTGGCAGTTATTTTATCTTCCCATAAAATAGCTATCTTCTTGGTCGGCAAACTGGAGTTGTCATGTATAGACTATTGGTCGCCATATCAAATCATCGATTAACTTTGCAAATTATTAAGTAGTAATTTACGGGTTAATTATGTACACGACTGAAGATTCACCTGTTCATGACCAGTGAATCGTCATAATTAGATACGTACATTCGATGCGGTGAGTTCCTAGTTTATTGCGATTGCTATCTTTGAGAACCTGCAAAAGATACTGCATGACAACGAAATCCCTCCTGAAAACTGCATTGTGACAGATTTGTCGGAGCAAGTAATATCCAGGGAAAATACTACGAAGCGGTTTAATTTTTTAAGCAGCAAAATCAAAGCCACGTCCATATGTTGTGCAGCACTCAAGTATCCAATTTGTTATTTTGTGACCTGACGTCCTTCATCGTGACAACCATTACATATTTAGGAATCATAGAAGTAGTTTGATTGTCTTTCAAGGATTCTTAAAGGAAAATCAAGGAATGGGTAAAAGTAATAGCAGAAAGAAAAGGAGAAGATAAATTTATTCGCTTGATTTTCGTCGGTGCCACAGGTAATTGCGACCATCAAATTATATGGTAGTTTTGTTAACAGGGTGCCACTTTCCGTGCAGACAGTCAACCCCGAAATGGCACGAAAAGAAGAAATTACCACTTCGAAAGCTTCGGCAGACGAAGCAGCCACGTCTTCGTTGAAATGGTGGCTACATTTCATGCTATATACGCGTATAAGAATGAACAGGATTCAACACTAAGACTGGTTTTGGAGCAAAAAGCATGATTACTTCATAAAGTATGAAAATGTACTGATTAATTTATAAGTAGTTATTTTAAATAATGAAGCACATTTCTATCTCCAGTCTGTTCAACGATGGACTATACAAAGGCATGGCGAATGGTAAGACAACACAATATCTAGGCTGAAACAAGCTCAGAGGAATCTCGAGTAAGTTGTTAAAGCATCCCAGATTTTCTGCAAAGTTACGAGCGAAAGGCTGGAATTATCGAACTGATTTCGGTGGATTAGGAAACGGAAAAGTAATCCTACGATGTGTACGCCGACAAAGCTCCTGCGTCGATATTGTCATTAGAACTGTTCTGTATTGACGCATACAATGTTATAATGGATATATCTGTAGCTAAGTTTATGGATAAGTTCCCGAAGCATGCGACACTGTACGCTGAAATTCTAATAAAATAGTTGTCAGTATGCCATCAGTTACCCTGGAACGAGTATGCGAAATCTCTCCGACAATAAATATGGCAATGTTGAAGTAGCGCTTAAAATATTTGGCAGGACAGTGGGAACACATACAATAAACCTTACCAGAAGAAATCGCCAGTATTGATTCGTTTGATGGTATTGATGTGGAGGGCGATGACGCTAAAGCTGTGGAAATAATACCTGAGGAGTATAATCTCGCTGTTCGAAAATTTTGCAAAAACTGTATTTTTTTGATTTGTTTCTTGTTATCCAAGATTTACAACTCTTTCTCTTGCTACGATGTTTTGTACACATATGTATTAAGCTTATAATAACTCAAATTTGTTGTTAAAGGGCTTTTTGCAGAATAAAGCTAACAACAAACGACTTGAAAAGTTTGATAAGTCAAGAACATCTGGAGTCGCTTGTGTTGATGCACGTTGAGAGAAAATTGACCAGTGATCTTTCATTCAGAAGTAGAAATTATATACTTGAATGAAGCAGATGCCCAATCATAAAAGGCTGTTTGTTCTATCTCGGCCTCCCCCGTCTCTGCAGCTCCGCGCCGCCGCCGATGGCCCAATGTCCGGTACCTTAGTGTGGACCCAGTATGTACCTGGGCACGTTTGTATCCTCTCAATGCCAAAAACTTTTCATCATTTTGACATGTCAACTGGAGGCATGTCTCATCACAGTTGTACACAAGTTGTGGGGCGAAATTATGTTCATCATATGAAGATTTTAACACAGAAAAAAAATAACGTACAACAGTTTTGTTGAAGACAGTTTGTCATAAGACGACCGTAACTTACGTTTGCAGGCTTACGAATCACAATATCTTTATTTCGTGTGAAGAAACCTGCAGTCTCATTCCTAAAGGGGTTTTTAATGTTCATCTCCTCACAAAGTTCAAAAACCTTCTTGCGTATCAAACGTGTAGTTAGACCAAATCCTATTTACTGTAATCTGATAATCCTACCTTTCAATGCTGACTCCATTTCTTGTGGTAGCACTGGCAGCTTACCGAGTCTTCTGCATGGTGGTATGTCTCCTCTTCTCACCCAGTCGCTGAGAGTTTTCCTTGGGGTACCATGGGTTTTGGCTGCTGAAGTTATACTGCCTCCACCTTTGACATGTCTAGGGACATCTTCCAGCTGTTCTTTTGTCCACAGGGTCCGGATCTTCCGATTTTGAGGTCTCATTGCTGAAAAATAAAAGGAAATGGAAACATTAACATCCGAATGCCGAACTTTCAAGATAGCAAACAAATAAAATTGCTACAGAACATTGAACCTCTAGGGCAGGCATGACAAACACGTGCAACACGACTCATTGCTGCGCCCCCAGCTAATTACTAGAAGTTAAAGACACACACACAGACAGAAAAGGCGTTGCCGCCCTCATTCTCTTACATTAGTGCCTAACGACTATTTGGTCTGATGGAGTGTTTCACTTTAACATGCCTGCTCTAGAATCTCATGAATTAGGCCTAAGCAACTGAAGAAGGACACTCAAACTTACAATTGTTACTCGAAATATAGATACGCCTATCGCTAGAAGGGAGGAACATATTATGCAATTGTGTTTTGAGTGACTAGAATCAACAAAAAACAAAAACGTAATATCCATCCTGTACCAAACTCGAGAATGAATAGAATACTAATACCGTACTTGCAAGTAAGTCCCTCGTGAGTCAGTGGTAACGCTCGATGTCTTGTAATAAAGCGACCCTAAGCTCGACACCCGGTGGTGACACAAGTGCTTTGGTGCCAATGTCGATCTATAGGTCTAGACCGTTTAGGCACGAAACCGTTTAATAACGCCAGTCAATCTAATACTTGCATGGAAGTCAGAAATGATCACAAATACACACTTCCAGATGGAAAAAAAATAATTGAAAAGTTCAACACGGAAAAGCTAAGGAAAAAATAATTGAAATGAGATTACTTGTAAAGATAGAAGGAATAAATACGCGCTTATCAACAAAATAGCAGAACCTTATTCAATTACGTTTTCTATCGTATAAGTAACATGTATATAATTGTCATTATTCATGACAATTTCATTTTTTTGCTAAAAATACTAAATTATGAAGCATCTTTCAAATCAATTTATACTGTAATGTCTGTAGCAATTCTGAGTACATGCAAACAGAAATAAGAATATTAAAATCTATTTATAATACAACTACAATGAAGACATTATCACCATCGGTGATATTGTTAACAAGAGTATATGGCGGTATTGTCTGCGTTATACTATTTTAGTTATTCGTTACTATACTTCATACTAATGAAAGGAAACACATTTTCTTTATCACCTGCCATGAGCTAAAGTCCTATGTGACGAAAACGTATATTGGAGATGTATGTCTATAAAGCAAAGAGAACAGGAGACTACTTACCAAAAAAAATCTGTGAAAATTAACGACGTTTTTGTCGCTTCAAAGCACATAGTTTGTCATCTTCCACAAGGCCTCAGACGAACTAAAGGAACGAGAATTTCCCGAAAACGCGTCAGCGAGTACCAGCAGACAACCAACAAATATGCACACAAGAAAACAACTCTTCAACAGTGTTGGTAACGCTTCTAACTAAAATTATCCGTATCAGCGGCGATATTCACATCAGTTACCCTATACCACTTTGTTCTCCTACCGACGAATTGTAAATGTTAATATTCAGACTTCGTCAAACTACGAAATTGTACACATATACACTGCCCCCTCGTGATTCGCGAGCTAAATCGTACACCGCACATCTTATCATGAAGTAGCTATTAGTTGGAAAATAATTACGAGTTTACGATATATCTAACATAATAAAATATCAATACAGAGAATACGTTTACCAACGCAACGCAGCACTTCTCGGACGTGTTTCGCCCTTAATTCACCTTTCTCGCCTGCCTGTGGTTCTTCGGTAATCATAGCCAACACCTTGATTTCTAATTATAAAGTATTCATATATTTGAACACAAGGGGGTCCCGGACATGTTCAAGAAGCACTGTAAAATTGATGAAAAGAAATACAAAACCTATTCAGCAATGCAGTCATGGGAGAGCTATGAGCCGAATAACGGGCAATGAGAGGTGAGTCACGCGCGAGCTCGGTCTTCAAGTATTGTGTTGCCTTCCTAAATGTATTCCCTGTACGTAAGTACCGATACGGCTTCTATCTTCCGGCAAAAATTGTGCAAGTCTTGTCGATAATTTGACACTACCTTCTGCCTCTAGTCCAGTCGTTCAGTAACTACCACTATTGTATTCTAAACTAAGTTTTGCACATCGCTCTGTTGCTATGCTAACACCAGCAGAAGGCCTAACTTAGTAGCGGTGATAAGCGCGCTGCTGGGGATATGGCTAATTTTCAGTCTTAACCATCTGAAAATTCACCAGAACATATCACCATACACTACACTTGAGGGGGTGGGTAGACCCGAATCCAGGGGGAGGAAAAAGGAATTTGTCTCTTTGTGCAACCGGTTGGGGACGCTATTTCAATATAAATTTGATTTTTTTATGCCGGATGGCTGGACCCCAAGACAAAACTGCCCCGACTCGGATGATGTATTTAGTAGATCCAGTGGGTGTTCATCTCTATCAGTTTGTCAAAATTTTGTTCTTGGAGGTTTTCAGCCATGCAAATAATAATAAGTCTTATCCAGTACTGTGATTTGCCACGAAGTTAAAATTGAGATACCGTGAGTAGAATTTTAGGGTTTCTATCGATTTTTACCGTAAAACTTTAATGTTAGAGGGGCAGCTCGTTATTGTACTACAGGAGTGTTCATTTGAACAAATCATAAAAGTATTGTGTAAGTTCATGCTGATTTTCGTGTCCCACTGGAGACAGTTTCCTTGTAAGATAAATACATAAACACATGAATGAAACTTATTAGTCACTTTCAGTTTAGAATCTCCTTCGGTGAAAGTCGGTTGCAGTCTTATATATATTGTAGTCTTAACGATAAGTAGTCTCAACAATATATGTATCTATTGTACACTTAACAATATATATATATATATATATATATATATATATACTTTACTCTTAACAATATATATATATATAATTAGTCTTAACAACAACTATTGTAGTTATAACAATATATATTGTAGTCTTAACAGTATATTTTGTAGTCACAACAATATATTTTGTAGTCTTAACAATATGTTTTGTTGTCTTAACATAATAAATTGTAGTCCTAATAATAAAAATTGTAGTCTAAACATATTTTGCAGTCTTAATATATATTCTAGTCTTTATAATATATATATTTATTTATTGTAGTCTTAACAATATGTATATATATATTTATATATTAATATATATTTATATATATATTGTAGTCTTAACAATATACATATACGGTAGTTTTAACAATATATATATATATATATATATA
>JAGDQP010005654.1:29473-76768 GCA_022664845.1 Lepisma saccharinum
ATTTTGTAGTCTTAACAATATATATTGTAGTCTTAACAACATATTTTCTAGTCTTAACGCTACCTATTGTATGTAGTCTTAACAACATATTTTGTAGTCTTAACAATATATTTTGTAGTCTTGACAATATATTTTGTTGTCTTAACAATATATATTGTTAGTCTTAACAATATATTTTGTTAGTCTTAGCAATATATATTGTAATCTTAAAAGCAAATTTTGTAGTCTTAACAGCATATTTTGTAGTTTGACAGCACCAGGACATCCCTTTCTAGACGAAAAGGCAACGAAATTGATGAGGAACAGGAGAGGGTGAGACAAGTTCTCTGCGGGGCAGTTATAATATGAATATATTCTACAGGGTAAAAAGAGCAGTTTAAGTACACTCTGAATTCTATCTTCACATCTATCAAATTAGAGTGCATAATTTGTTAATGAACTTCTTTCCAGAAATTTTTTTTTTATTCTCTCTGAGATTTTTCTGAGCTTGTCTCAGTTCAAGATTTTTGCCTTTGAAGGGGTCTTGAACCAAATACAGTAATGACAGGGCACTTGGAAATCCAGGCTCACGGAAGAGTAAGGTGGTTGGTTCCGCCGCCTGGTACATAGAGAATCAATTCTTTGTGACCTTTGTGTCTCTCAGATAGTGGAAGTCTGATCTCAATCTTATTATTATAATATTTGTACTAAGTTAATGAAGTATTGTTCAATTTTACTGGATAGAAAATTAAACTCTAGCTTTTGGGCTTATGAGATCAAGTAAATAAAAGAGAGAGATATATGAATCTTCCGTAACATAATTTTTTATAAGCCATTACTATCAATGAGTTAGCCTGACAGAGAGGTAATTCATAAAAGTCAGGATAGTAAGTTTAAAGCAACTCTTTACCAATCCAAAGTTGTTAATCCCAACAATAGCTCAGGCTAAAAGAGGAGATGGCTCTTGGAAATATTAACAAGAAAAATATCACTTGTGGGTTATCTGCTTGACAATAGCGTTGCTAACTGAAGCAGGTAATCCAAAGATAACTCCCATCCTAAACATAAATAACACGTAAAAGGTCATATAGAGGCATAACTTAGTAAATGCATTAACCTTTCTGTACCGTGGTGTGGATGTAGCGAAGTATTCACATTACGAATACAACGTGCTAACCTCTGAGCCAATTGCATAATACAGAACTATCAATTGGTTGTGTGATTTTTATAAAGCGAATTTATCGTTGCCTCGATAGATACAATTCAAGAAAAGTAATTGATAAAGGGCTGAGTTGCTTGGTTGCCATAGAGATATGTTTTGTCTGACCCGCTATACTAATTAGAAAACTCTTTGACTACAAAATAGAGACAAGATGGGGTCAATGATTGGAGCAAACAACCCATAAATTAGAGCCAACAATCAATTTTAAGCTCGAAACAGGAAAATAAAGAGACCTTCTGGTTAAACTCCAAAAGTATCTGAGTTTCTTTTAATATACTTGAATCTATTCAATATCCTGGTTTCGAAGAGCAATAGCTCTGATCTGCCTTCGCGTAAAGCTTTGAATGAATCTGGACGTTAGGTTTTCAATATAATTTTGTCGAATTGTTATTTTGCTATTTATCTTTTCCCTGTGATAGCGCGGCTATCTAGGGTGGCGCCTGTATCCGAACACTTTCTTTTGTTTTACTCTATATTGTTGCGAATTATCAAAGCTTTAGACCCACGGAGTGACACCACTTTGGAGATGCCTTTCTGATTCCCTATTATTAATTAATTGTTTCAGTGCTCTTAATGTTTCATGTTACCGATACTAATTAAAATATGTCATCACTCAATAAGTTAGTTGATCATTGCTTAATAATGCCACTCTTCTACTACGACAATGCAACTTAAGGCATCTAGTATCCACAATTACTGCGAATATTTAGCGCAAAAGGGAAGATACAATAATTAGCTGTTTGTTTATCTACTTAGGTGAGATAAGTTAATAAGACTTCATAATAAATTTTCTACCAATCTAAGCTAGTACGGGGGTGAGAGTTTCTAAATGAAATAATTGTTTTGTTTTCAATATACTACAATCTATTATTCTTGATTTAGATATCTGTATTTGTATGTTCTGGTGGTGCTGAAATTGTCATGCCACGAGAGTATTTTCAATGAATAAATCTGTCAGCGATTAAACCAATATCGTCATTTTCACTTTGCAAATCATTATTATGAAAAAAAAAACGGTCATAAGATATCTGAATCCGAGAGATAACTAGCTGAGTGATTGTTTTGCATTCGAAGGGGCAATTATACACATGAAAATTTAAAAAAAATATGTTTGACTTAACCTATTTAACGATATAACCTAAATATTGTTCCACAAGTATATACTTAATTACTCGGTAGAGTGCTTGCCTTGCAATCGGGAAAACACGGGTTCGATTCCCGGTGCCAGCTACCCTGGCTGAGGTTCTCCCTGGTTTCCCTAGGTTATGCCAGGCAAAAGCTGGGATGGTACCTGAATCAGGTCAGAGTCGATTATTTCTAAAATTCTTCCCCATGTTGTTATTGTTGTTAAATACATTTAATAGAAGCTTAGTAAATATTCTTTAATTTTTTTAATTTAAATTCGGTCTTTAGGTAATTTTAGGCCTTTAGACAACTTTGGCTCAGGATATAAGCCATTGACGTAATCAACGTAAACAACGTATTTTGGACCATTTTTATACATCCGTCCTTCTCCATGGATCGAACCCAGAATTTGGAAACGTTGGACTGACGCTTCAGACCACCCGGCTACCACGGTCGATGTACACGTAATTATTATATTTTGTTTCTAAATATATGGAATCCTTATAAATATACCGTTTATCCATCATTTCTCTTTTTCTTCTCATGTATATTTCTTGTCAAACCCTTATACTCGTAAAAGATTAGTAACCATGTGCAACTATTCTCAAACATAGTAGCATCGCTTATATTTAAATATAGAAACGGATTTTTAAAATTTTAAGTACATTAAAACCTCGTTTATCCGGACTTGATGGAACCGACTCGTTCCTGATATACCAGTTTCATGATCTTTGCATTTAAGCGTCTGCAAATACAAAATTAAAGTAACAAAATCGTTTATTTTATAAAATAAAAAAATATATTAATAAACTGAGGTCAAATGCAGTATAACATTGCATATTAGTACACTGGGGAGAATTAATTAGCTGCACTCACTTGCATACAATGTACATTGTTTTAAACTGACGAAAAAAATCGTTCCGGATAAATGAGGTTTTAGTGTAGTAATTAATAAGCTTTCAACTGTATTATGTTTCGTAAGTGGGTTAGCTAGATACGATAAAATTGAAAATATCTTACTGGTGGTCACTAAAACTTAATAAATTTGTTTTGCGATCAATTGGTGGAAACATACTGTAGATGTATTCAGTATCAATAATGTAGGTTAGCTCATTTACTAGGTTATGGTTGGTTTCGCTCCGAATCTTGGATTATTAAATTAAAAATAAGCGAGATGGTAGTCATTAGAAATTCCTTCCTGCAATTGTAAATTTCACATCACATACTATATATGCCTTATACTATATCAAGTTATTATTACAGCTTATTTATACGAAAACAGCATTTTAATGTTAGTGTTTTATTAAGAGATAAACTCATTAACACAATTTTAACACTAGCGGATAAATTAGAAGCACGAAAAGAAAATATGAACTATTTGGATTTTATTGTCTTTGTTCTGTCATATAACTTTTAAAATGCTATTTGTTTTTTGAGAGATCTGAAATGAGCATCCATCGTCCCTCTCTCTCACTCTCACTCTTCTCTGCCTTTCAGGGTCGTACACATTCTCTATGCCACTCATTCTCTCTCTCTGACTATCTCTGTACAGCGCAAAAGGAAAAAAAAGTTTCTAAAAAAGCATCAGTGAAGGACTGAAAATAGGCAGTTACTTTATTTCCCAGACAGGGATATGAAATGGCAGATGTGAGACAGGAACCAGATGCTGAACCCAACAAAAATAAAAACAAAAACCCGGATAACAACCCATACAGAGCTTCTGCTCATTGAGAAACATTATATATATATATATATATATATATATATATATATATATATATATATATATATATATGTACTGTCCATAAGCTATGGTTGGAGGAAGTTCCTTGTTCTCCCACGGGCTATCCCTTGCTTTAATATTTTGCAGGCATTAACCTTGCCTTTGAAGGTTTGGTGGGGCCAGCAAGGCATTGCATGACGCCAAGATAATTAGGACAAGCAGAACGAACGTCAAGAAAGTTAGTATCAAATGTCGTAAGAGGGTAAACAACGACAAGTGATATATGCAGAAAAAAAAATTGATGGAACATAGCTCCTTTTTTCTCCTCCTTTTTCTTAATGGTTCACTCCTCAACATGCATCTTAATCGAGTTGTCACTCAGTTTAGTTCTCTCAACAGTGAAACATGATAGGTTTGAAGAACAAACCAAGGCACAAAAAAGTGTAGAATTTCAGGATATTATTTATTCAACCTGGACTACGAATATGATGTATTAAGTGAGTACGGCTTGATCTTATACTCAGCAAATGGACAACAAATGGATGGATATAGAAAACAACAATTAACAATTCTGCTCCTCCCCTTCCTCCTCCTCCGCCTACTACTACAATAATAATAATAATAATGCTTTATTAGTGTGCCATGAACTGCTTTTCTTGCCTATACAGTATAGCACTGGTCCAAATTATATACAAACAAAATTACATATATCCACAAATAAAGTAATACAAATAAATGATTACACTTCTAGAGATAGAAAGGTTCATACCGTAAATGTAGTACGTAAATTGTTGATTTTAAATTTATACAAAGGAGTAAAACACGATGTATTAAAACTACGAATAAAATCTGATAGTTTAGTATTTTTTTTTAAAAAAATGCCGATTGTTTATTATGCTGATCTTTCAATCAGCCTAAGAAGTTTTAATACTAATAATAATAATATAATAAAATTTACTAGTATGTCATAAAAAGCTTTTTGTAGCCTATATGACACAAGTCAACATTATATAGAGGTAAAAGTACAATACATCCGTAAATAAAATAAATCAAAAATAAATTATTAACGTTCTAATAATATTTTGTAAGGGGAAGTGCCCTTAATATCAAAAATAAAATTTCCATATGATTCTCTGTTATTAAAGTGACAAAGGTTTCTGCTATAAATATGGTACATAAAATATTAATTACAAATATGTACAAGGGAATAAAACTATATATGTTAAAACTACAACCGAAAATTTAATGATGGTTTATTGCTTATTATACTGGTCTATCAATCTGGCTAACAAAGTTTTAATATCCTTCTTTGTAGTTTAAAATATTATGATTTCTTAATTGTGTGCTGGCACTTGCAAGTAGATTTTTTCTAATAGATATTTACTTTGAATTCTATATTTCAGAATGCCTTCAATAAATTAAATGTCTATAATTTTCTTTCTTGTATACAAGGGTTCAATATTAAAACGCTCACATCAAAATTTGTAATTGTATTGTGTATACGGCAATTGAAATTTATAACATAAGATTTAACATAAAGCATTTTTGAACTGCTTCTTTTTTTCTGTAGTTGTTTTTGTATCCGTTATCCATATGACAACTGCATATTCAAGTTTAGTTCTTACTAAAACTTAATATAAACTAATATATGGCTTTACACTGGGAATTTCAGATCTTTCGTTGTAATTAAAACCAATTATTTTTTACATTACTTAATCAAATGGTCTATGTGAACATTAAATTTCAAGAATTCTTCAAAATAAACTCCTAGATCTTTAATAGAGTGAACCTTACAAATATCTGTTCTCATTTTTAATTGTATATTTACTTACAGTATAATTAGTTTTCTGAGTATATGAAATAAAATTGGTTTTATTTATATTGATTTTCCATTTGTTATTGACACACCATTTTTCAATTTCTTCAATATCATATTGAATGTTGACAGTATCGAAATTACTCTGAACTAAACCAAGCGATTTCAAATCATCCGCGTACAATATTGGCATTGTATACTTCACTGTAATGCAAAGGTCATTGATAAATATATTAAACAGAAGGGGTCCTAAAGGGGAACCTTGCGGAATACCGTTACCAACTTCTGCATTTGAAGATAAGGTGCTGTTTATCTTAACCTTAAAAGATCTGTTTTTAAATAGCTGTTAAACAATAATAATAATAATAATAATAATAATGAATGAATGAATGAATGAATGAATGAATGAATGAATGAATGAATGAATGAATGAATGAATGAATGAATGAATAGTTTATTAAAGTGTTGTGAACGATCGTGGGTCTATACAATACTAGTCTTCAACATAACATTACAAAAAATACATTTGAGGCAAAGCAGAAATTGAAAAAAAAACATTCATCATTACATGGCACCATAAAATATTTACAACTTGTACATAAAACTTGCGTTAGGATTACCACTATTAGAATCTAACTAATTTGGACTAAAATCATTAAAACTGTCAACCATTCTGTTCAGCAAATTCTTGTTTTTATCTTGTGTGTTTAAGAGATGCCTTCTAGTAAAATACATAGGTACCTGAATTGTTATATTATCTAAAAAATATTTACACTGAATTTTGTTATTTAAGATCTCATCTATTAATTTTCTTTCTATTTCTCTTTTCCTTATGTACAGAGGTTCTAATTGTAAATTTTCACACCATTCAATATAACTGTATCTGTAGTAAGAAAGTTTACGTTTATAGCATAACAATCTTATGAACAATTTTTGAATGGCTTCAACTTTTTCCCTGTATGTTTTAGTGTCAGTACTCCAGATATTAACAGCATATTCCAGCTTAGTTCTTACAAGAACCTTGAAATAATGATAATAATTATGATAATAATATTAAAAATAGAAAATCGGTGAGGGAAACGTGGTACGTTCTCCCCCAATTGTGTGTGAAGATGTGTACTTGGACATTGGCCGACATCAGAAACATCCATGCAGTAAGGATGGATACAACGAATTAAAATCTCTCAAGGTTTTGCTTCTCTGTATCAATTTTATTATTTGTTTTATTATATTCAGTTATTTCGCAAACATTGAGGTGTTCTATAAGTACCCATGAGCTTCTTCATTACTAATTCTAATTTCAATTTGATTAATTTTATTCCATCCCTTCTTCATGCAGTCAATAACAATAAGAATGATAAAATTCCAGAATATGACAAGCTTGGTAAACGTACGTTTTGTGTAGAAGGTGGAGCGGCGTGGGAGCAGTTTATGGCATAATAAGGTGCAATCTTGCCCTATGTAGTACAATGGATTCATTATAAAATTGGAATTCTAATTACTAGCGAATACATGTTCAGTACAGCTTCTCACGAACGGATTTTCAGTCTCATTGATATGTGACTTATTCCACAACCTTTGTTCTTAGCACTATTTTTACTCCAAGCTGCCACTTTGGAGTCATTGTTTGAAAATCAGGCAAATTTCACATTATTTTCCTCTTGTACAACCTCCGAGGACTACTAATTTTCTAGAAGTTTACTCCATTCTCTTCGTTGGCATTACTTGGGACTAAATATTTCTTCTCGTTTCTAACTTCTATACTTGGAGCTGAGTACATCTAACAACACCATGTTCTCTATGGTCTGGAATCTGCGATCTTTCAGGATTGATTTCAACTTAGGGAAGAGGAAGAGGTCTGCTGGCCAAACCAGAATAGTTGGCTGGCTGTGAGACAACAGGTATCTGATGCTTTACCAGAAACTCCCAGACAAGGAGTGAGGAGTGCGAACGTGCATTATCGTGATGAACAATTCAGGACTCTTTTATTTTTTTTTACAAATAAGTTTCATTATACAGTACATGGCGGCTATTTTGCACTGAAACATGAACAAAGGTAAACAAGAATAACAAGAAAAAAGACAACATAAAATAACAAGATGTACTACGACGTCAAGATGAAAAGTATGTACAAATACAATATTTTAATCTGAGCCTTAAAAACGCCCTCAGATGCAAAAAATATCACACGTATGTATGGGGGAGACTATGAAATGGACAGTTTGAAGTATCTAACACGCCAAAAATTAGAAAATCTCGTTGATGCCGGATGTGATATCTGGAAGGGATAGCGCATCTACACAATGTATAAAAGAAGCAAAATCAATCAGTAAAACCTTGAAAAACAGGTGCGAATCGCGAAATTTCCATAAATTGGGAGAAGGAAACAAATTCTAATTTATTACAAGCGTTGTTTTCCATGTAACATTGGATTCTATGGCCGGAAGAAGACCAACAGAGAAGGACACTCCTTCTTAATTCTCAGTGTATTGCAAGCCGAAAACGAAAGGAGTCCCTGCCTAATCTTGCCTATTTATTATTCCGCTGGCATCCCCACCAATTACATCGTGTACACGTCTACGACTGAGAATTGATACGAACGGCGACAGGATCAGGATATTGCGTGAGGAAGGTATTTTCAAAGCAAATCCTTTAATGTAGGGCTTGGCGACCAAAGTGTTTAAAAAATCAACTCATAGTATTGACAAATCGCGTCTTTAGCGCACACTTGTTCCATGTCCATTTTTATCAAAAATGAGTCTTCCAGCAATTTCGGTTGTTCAGAAACATACCTATCTTCTAATGTTTGTGAAGCAGTTAAGGGACTACTCTATCTAATCACAAAGTTTCAATTTCTTAAGAAAATTCCCTTACTTTTAATGAAAGTTATAACCATCAAACTGCTCTTCTTCAAAACTTGAAAGCATACTCACCTGGTAGCCAGATATAACCCTTTGGCTCAGTGAACCAGAGTTGCCAATATTTTCAATACTTACCCACGTCTCTTCGCTGCATTTGCCTCATCATACGAACCAGACTCATCAAGCTAAGGGCCCGTCATTTTGAAGTAATTTGCAGAAGGGCAGCTATCCAAACGGCTCATCCCACCTTATCAATTGTAGTCTCATCATCTGTTTGTCATCTCACCGTTACTTTGACTTCATCATGCCGAGGCCCACAAAACGTAACATGCCACCTCTTGTACAACGAACACTACCAACCACCAATGCAAAATTAATTTCACTAGGCGCAAAATCTGAACATAATCGCAACTCATCTTCAACACGTCATTCTAGAAATACCAATTCACCGCCACTGAAAAGGTCACACACCATAAGCTACTCGGAAGATTCAGATGAACAAATGCATATCTCCGACAGCGAATCTCAAGCGCAATAATTATCAAACTGCGCCATTGCATTTATTCCTACTTACAAATTTTGACTCACGTTTACAAACTTCAAAGCTACTACTACAGTTGCTATTGAAATACGTTCATCGAGACAATATAACACAAATTATACCGACTAGAAATGGTATCATGATCAAGTCTTCAAAAAGCAACCTAGCCTCCACAATCAGTGACAAATATAGTTTTGAGATTTTCGGGAAGAACGCTAAACTCTCCTCTTGCATCAAAAATTTCCAGAATGGAACCTCCACCACGCAGATCATCCATGTTATCCATCGTAATCAGACATGTTAACTCTGAGATCACCGATATGGAAGACGGAACTTACAGATCAAGGACAAACAATCTCAAAATGCATCCTTATCAAGACATCAGAAGGAACTCTTAGCTATATGATCAGAGTACTCACTACATATCAACCATCCACAGATAATATTCTCACAAATGGAGCTTTCATATGCAAGAAACCCTATCGAGTAGAACCACCAAAAATATCACCACCAATTCCATTAAAATGCAAGAAATGACAGAATTACAACGCTCACGAAACAAAACGTTGTCCAAATCAACAAACCTGTGGCTATTGCTCCGGACCTCACCCAACCAGATCTTGCATCAACCATCAAAATCCGCCCAAATGCAAATCCTGAAACACCCAACTTCACAGTTCCATTCCAACTCCCAGAACAAGCATCACACACTCCCACAATCTCAGTTCTTCCACCAATTACCATTGAATAACTGCTCACCTTCTTCATCTTAACATTTCAAAGTATCTACCCGTTCGGCATGGAAACCATCCTTTCCAAAGTCCAAAAAGCTCCTTCAGCTATCTTCAAAGTTCAGTTACATACCACTTATTCAGGACCGTATGTCTACTTTCCATATCCACGCCTTTCACTCCTCCCAAAGACAGATCCCTTTGTACTTTCATCGCCATGCATGAAATCACCTCACTTCCCATCTCCATCTACTACACATTATCCATCAATGTTATATCCCGACAGGTTCATCCTGTCTTCCATTATGCTTAGAGTCGCTCCTAAGCAAGAAGAATATCAATCATCTGTCCTCTGTCAAATGTCGTGATGTCGGAAACACTTGGTGTTCATTTTGCATCTTATCATCATCACCTTTCAAAACACGCAAATATGAATATAAGCCAAAGCTTATAAAATCCACAATGCTGTGATTAATTAAATAATAAAGGGTATAAAGTTTCCCAAGAACACCTTAGTTCTTCCACCTTTTCCTTATATCCACTTTTCCTTAATGTTTTATCCCGAAAAAAGGGCGTAACCCTTTCAACGGGTGCTAGTGCCCTTAAGAGATTGTTGTGTGCTGTAGAAAGAGGCATGGAAAAAGGCTTCGGAACTTTACATAGAAACACAAATAGAAGCATTTTCAGAAAAGTAAAAAAAAAAAAATAATAAGGGTATGTGGACGAAAAAAAAATCTGCGTTTTCAAAAGGGCATTACATATACAATCTGTAAATGCTCTTTTAGAACTCCGTAAACATGTTGCAATGACCTGCCTATAACTATCAATGTGATAGGTCAAGTTTCGGGAAATGTTCGCTAGATGGCTGGACCTGAGTCGCTGTAAAAGCGAATTGGGCAACTTTTTATGTTATTGCTTATTTGTATACAATGTTAGGAATAATTATAAAATGTTAACCCTATATTAAATAAACTATTTTGTTGGGATCAATCGTCGTCTTTCTTATAGTTAGACGTAGTGGAGGGATTGTTCATGTCGCCCAGGCTGTTGCAAAGCGCCGCAGCGATTGTGGACATTTCTCTCTTTAAGAATAGTTGTGTCACCACTACTGTGCAGCTTTGGGGCACTCTTTAGGTATAGCCTGTATCAAGAGAACGAACCGCGAACCCGATGCGACCCTGAGAAGAATAAGAATTGATGTAAGTGAGTTCCAAGAGGTTACGACCGCACAGCCGCAACATTACACGTACAATTGCTGTTGGGGTTAAAAGTAACGTTAAAGACGTACTTAAGAAGATGTGCCAGAGGGACCTCTTACAACGTTACCATGAAGTACCCGATTACTTACATCCAGAGCTGTAGTACCAGAATTTTCACAAGTTATACCCTGCGATTTTTTTTTTAGTTTATGAATGTTTAAGCGGAGACTACACTGCAAAAAATGGCTGTGTAAATTCAGCACTTTTCGGTGTTCCAGGACGACCATCACATTTTTCTTGTGTTCAATCAGCACAAAAAACGGAGTTGATCTTGCTGATTTAACACAATGGAGCTAGTCATACTAGCTAATCAGAGTCGTGAATCACCGAAATAAATACGTTTGTTGTGTTGATTAAGCACAAAAAGTGGTGTCACCCTAGGACACCGAAAAGTGTTGTATTAACACAACCATTTTTTGCAGTGATTGTTTCCATTATTTTTTATTCGTTTCCATTAAGGGTAATGTAAAAACTTTGGTAAACTTTACTTTTATATGGTCCAGTCTAGTAACTTTGGATTTCGGCACGTCACGATTCGCCGTTAGCTGTTAAGTGTTAAAATCCACACCCATGCCCCTTCCGGGACTCGAACCCGGGACCTTCTAGTCGATTGGCTACCGCCGCAGATCGCTCGGTCACCCGGCCGGCAGGGGGTAATGTAAAGCAATTATGTCCAACAAAAATGGCAGCATTATCTCAGTCCGTCTATGTCTAATATATTTTTCTCGTTGCACAAAATTTCAATGATGCTCCTACAAATTTAAACCAAGGGAGAGTACAAACTTTCTGGGAAGAAATTTCATAACCAATTTAAGAGTTCTATCCCTGCTGATTTTTTTTATTTTCTTTCTTGTTTATTGTTGAAATCGCTTCATTGTTGTTATGGATATCCAAACCTATAAATGAAGCTCTTTCAACAATGAACAAGAAAGAATATAAAAAATCGGCACGGATAGAGATCTTGAAATGGTTATGAACTTTCTTCCCAGAAAGTTTGTACTCTCTCTTGGTTTGAATTTGTAGGAACATCATTGAAATTTTGTGCAACGAGAAAAATATATTAGACATAGATTGACGGAGATAATGCTGCCATCTTTTGTTGGACATAATTGCTTTACATTACCCCTGCCCTGAAAGTTTGAACTCTCTAGATTTGAATTTGTAGGAGCAACATTGAAATTTCGTGCAATGATAAAAATACATTAGACATAGACGGAGATAACCTTTTGTTGGAGATTGTTGCTTTACATTAACCTTAAATAAAAGGATGAAATAATTTAATATCTACAAAAAAAAAAACTCCGAAAATATTTTCCTGTGAGGCAATAACAACAAAGTTATATGCATAATTTATTACGCTAAGGTAATAAGAAACAAGGAGATTGTTGAAATTTTCGGAATTTCTTCAAAGTGATTTTTTTTATGTTAATAATAACCTCCCGAAGTTTGCACCATTATTTCAGGAAGATCCTGTATAGTACGTTGCGATTTACTCCATACATCGAAAAGTAAAAACATTGGTTTTGAAAACAGGTCAAATCTCATCAGAATTAATCCAGAAAACATTGTAAATATAGCGATACGGGTAAACATGGTTGTCATTATGGTTGTAAACATGATTGTCCTTATGCTTTAACGATCGGAAAGAAACAAATGCAAACTTTTGAGGAAGACTTGCATTAAACTTTCTCTTGCCAATATCACAGCTCGTTGTGCTTAGGACTCAAAGCAAAGAATCCCACTTCAATTTACTCAGGCAGGATATTAACTGATAGTGGCTTCATTAATCCCGAGAATAATTGGATTGACTTTAGAACATTAGTTATCAAGCATCTTCTCTATAATGAGCTAGAGCCAGTGCCAATGTAGATGTTTACAGGCAATGCCGTATTTATTATTGATAATAAACGCCAATGTTAAATATATTAATAATATCTTGACATATTTAGGAAAATGATGTTTCTGATGCAATTAACTTTTCAGGTTTGTAGTTTTCACCGTTTAATACTTTCTACATAAAGCTAGTTACAGAACTATGAGACAGAAGAGTTAAAAGAACCAATAAAATACAGTAGATATTTTAATCTTAACCAGATATATTTATGTATGAAAACACGCTTGGAAGGAAATTAGTTTAAAAAATGTATCTTCGTGAATACACTGTTGAAGCAGCCGCTTCAAAGCTGCTTAAATAGCTTAGGAAAGTTAGGTCAAAATTTCGGTGAGCCTAGAAGTAATTGCAATATAATTTGTGTTAGTGGTTTCTTATGAAAAAATACCTCAAAAAGCGATGGTGGAAAGTCTACCACTCTCCGAACGGATGTAGGGCCGCTGTGACGATTTTTCAGTATGCCCGCCACGCGCTCTTAGTATGTAACATGAATGTCTGTTTTGGCCAATTCTTTCCTTGAAGCTGTAGTTTTCATATCAATAATCATCCAAAAATATTTTCGATGAGCTAATAAGTGTTTTCTAGTTGGTATTATCATTTTCACTGAAAATAGCGTGATGTATTGTTCATACATTTAATAACTGATTATATTAATCTCACTTAAACTTTATTACTTCTAAATTTTTCGTTCAATTTTTTCATTTATGTGTATTATTTCCCATTTTAAAAGTAAATTAAAGATACTCTTGAATATCTTACTTAGTTACTCTATGACTTACGTAACTCACAAATTCATCGCCGCAATAACAAACGTTCTCCATAGGCTTCTATCCTGAGCCAGTTCAAGCCAGTTTTCATCACAAAACTCTTGAATATCACACCTCTAAATATGAAATAACTTTACAAAATGTTATAAATCGGAACCACATATTCAAGGGCACCGATCCCGGGGGGGGGGGGGCTTTGAGGGACCTGGGCCCCCCTAATGGGAGGTCCCAAATGATTAGGTGAAGTCAGTTCTCCTATTTCTTCAGTACATGGTCATTCGTTTTCCCTTTCTACTATGCTTATCTCCCTTTGACAAATCTATTTTATTGATAAATTCCTCAGTGAAACTCTTGGGCTATAGTATTTATATAAATTACATCACGTGTAATGCCCCTCTCCTGGCTAAATGAGTTAATTCGTGCATTGCTTCGTCGTTTCGGGAGTTTCGTGCATAACATCGATAAAGACCATTTAGTAAGAAACGAAAAGAAAAAGGAAAGAAAGAATGAAAACAATTAAAACGTATTTTCTGTCGTTTTACGCTCGGAACGCAAAGATCGGGTCATAAATGACCCACACAGTCAAAATATTATTTTTGTCCATTAGTCACTAAATGAAAGAGTGAAATTCTATTATTCTTCACGTACGTGTCCAAAAATCTTATTGTAGAAAATGACGTTAAACCCATGTATTTATTGTGTAATAATTTAAGAAAATCAAGCATGAGTCAATTTGACCCAATCTTTGCGTTTTGTGTAACTATTTGTAAATGTCATTTTATATTAAAATAACAAGTTGTTGTCGGTTCTAATGATCACACGTCTCTTTCCAAATGACCTACACTTTACAATTTCTCAATCAAGGAGCGAAGAAACATGGACGATGCTGCTTGTGTAGTGGTAAAGACAAGTACTCCGCATACTGTGAGCAATGTAATCGCTTCATTTGCAAGAATCAGAATACAGCAGATACGGTGTGCTTTATATGTGAGAGTGAGAGAGTAAGGTAGCTTGATTCTGGTAATTTTATATGTAGTACTTTATATGTGTAGTACCTTCATTTGTGTGCAGCCATGAAAATGGTTACAATGATGTATATGATGTATAATTTTTCTGTATTTTTCTTTTCTGTAGTATCTACTTGAAAAAATAAAATAAAATAATTGCAATACAATACAATGCAATAAATGCAATACAATACAATGCATTAAATACAATACAATGCAATACAATACAATGCATTAAATACAATACAATGAATGCACCCACACTCTAAATACCTTGATTTTAAACAAGTACTTTATTTGATACGAGAAATATACATGGGTCGAAAGTGACTCATCTTGGTGTTCTGTGAGATGAAATTATCTTGGCGTTTCGAGGAGGAACGAAAACAAGCAAGATAACGATGGCTAAGTAATAAAAGCTAAGCAAATACCAACCACTTAAAGCGAAACGAAACACCACACTCGGGTTCAGAAACAAATAGCGAGAATATCTGATGCAGAAGATTCAGGAGATAGAGGAAAACGGCAAGACAAATATGTATGTTATTTACATACGAGATGTGTACAAAGATATAAACTCGTTAAGGAAAGGTTACCAGCCGAGATTAGGAATGATTAGTAGGAACACCGATGCCTTAGTAGAAGCGTGCGATGAGATAGGCCTACACAACCAAATACATAATAACAAGCCGAAACACAGGGAATGAAGGAAATAAAAACATAAGAATTAGGGATGAGGTCATAGAGAAAGTAAATAAATTTAAATACTTGGAAGCATACGTAACAAGCAAAAATAAGGTCACGAAAAAAATAAAAAGTCGCTTAGTACCGGGGAAATCATGTTTCGATTCATTCCAAAAACTTCTAACATCGCTATTAATATCAAGGAAATTGAAATTAAAAATATACAGAACGGTTAATCTGCCGGTAATACTTTACGGTTGCGAAAGTTGGAGTAGGACCCTAGGAGATAAACATAAATTACGTGTGCTTGAAAATAAGGTTTTGAGAAAGATATACGGGCCGAACGACGACTAAGGTGGGCAGGCCATGTAGCTCGGATGGGGGAAAAACGAAAATTATATTCTATCCTGGTTGGAAGGCCGGATGGAAAAAGGCCATTGGAAAAACCGAGACGTCGTTTGGAGGACAATATTAGAAGAGATCTTCGAGAAGTAGGTGTTCGTGATGAAAACTGGCTTGATATTGCCCAGGATAGAATTCAGTGGCGAACGTTTGTTACTGCGGCGATGAACTTGCGAGTTCCATAAGCCATAGAGTTAGTTAGTACAAAGTGAAATTTTCACCATGCAAGGCTAAATCTGGTTACGGCGAACATGGCTGACTGTATGTTCCAAATGCTGTGCTATACTATAGCCATAATCTGGTAACTGAATTCTCCCTCAAATTTATCGTTATGAAATTTTTACTCACATTTCTGCAATGTTATTTTCAAGATTTAAATATACTTTAGCTACTTCTATAGCAAAAGGTTAATTTTTAATAAAAGCTCACTGTCGCTTCAAGTTCAGTATAAGTTTAATACATGCGCTCAGTGGTAGGTTGCATTCGTTTCTTCTTCAAGCATCGACTATGTGAAATTTTGTCCGAAATATTACCGACACGATCGTGAGACTCGCTTAGAATTAAAGAATAAAAGGTTTTAAGGCCACAATAACAGAAATTTTTCTACCATGAAATTTGTCTCTGTTGTAATAGATTCTGTACGCATGGAGCTTCACTCTATCTGTCTTGCACTATAAATTCTGGTTGTTTTGAAGTATTCTATGAAATTGAGTTAAGTGAAAGTGGCCCAATGTCGATTTGTATTTTGACTTTCAATGTTTTGGAAATGTTGACATTCGAATTTGTTGTTACAAACTTAAAATACACAAAATATGTTTATCAAATATATGCAGTGAATCACAAATATTTTAAATTAACAGTTCAGCTTTTGACATAGCCGTATTAAGAATTTGGCCTTGAATTGTTACGTGCAAACTTGCTTTGCTTAATGAAAATATAAAGTTGATTTTGAATTTGCAGATATATATCTTTGGACTGAAACAATTGAGAATCAGAAACTTTTTTTTTTTTGTTCCAAATCGGAGTCACAATCTGTCGGTTTCATTTTCTTTACTTATGTAACTGTTCAGATCTTGCCAGAAATGACTTTTTCCCCAGAATGTATAACCTAACCTGGCACAAACGTTACTCTGAGTTTTAGAAGCTTGAAGTTTAATTTTTCTTTTATAGAAATAAACAGTGAACAAAAACGGTTTACTAACTTTCATTTAAAAGGTGAACAAAGGCGCCGATCCCGGGGGTGGGGGGATTTGGGGGCCCTGGCCCCCAAGGCTGAAGTGGGCTTATGGGTGTCCCAAATGATAAGGTGAAGTCGGTTCTCCTATTTCTACAGTACATGGTAATTCGTTCTCCCCTTCTACTAAGCTTATCTCCCTTTAACAAATCTATTTCAATGATAAATCCCTCCCTGAAACTCGTTGCATTGCATTGCGTTGTTTCTGGAGTTTCGTGCATAGAATCGATAAAGACCATTTAGTTAAAAAAAAAAAGAGAGAAAAAGGAAAAGAAGTAATCAAAGAAAAAAATGAAAACGTCATTTTCTGTTGTTTAAGGATTATTCATCGTGATTTTGTCATACAAACAATTTAAGGAAAAGAAAAATATACAAGAGAAATAAGCGACAGTAAAAACTCACACAAAAGTAGGAGTAGACTTGCTCTAGGAAATATATCCTTCAAACTGCTGTTTGCATGCAATTATTGTTTACCGTTAATACCGTAATTTTGAGTTTCTCATACAACATATAGATAGGAAACTATATACAGCGGGTAAGAAAAGTATTTGGACACGTTCAACAAAGAGGAAAAACAGATTGTATCACAGGTGAAACATGGACCATTTAGAAAACTCTTGCCCTTTTATGATAATTTGGATGCCTTAGATACTACTATAGAACTAAACTGTACAAAGTGGAAACACGAAATGCATGAAAGTTATTCCACTATATGGAGAAACAAAAGTAAAAAATTAGCATTTTGTTGCATTAACTCTTAAATGTGATATAGTGAAAACCCTTTAGTGGAAAGACTGGTAACCTTAACTCCATTTTAAAGTTAAACATTTTCTTTGTAATGGTTTAACGTTAACTGAAAATTGGCTGAAACTGGCCAAAGTGTTTCGTCGGTGAGCATTCAACTTATTTTACGCTTAAAATTCGGTCATTTTCTGATCGAAGTGTATGTTAAACTGGCCGTTTTGAGGTTACGCACTTTTGTGGATGAAGTTTAAGCTCTGGTTGGATATTTTATAATCCAATAACAGGAGTAAAGTTACTTGCTTGTCACTGAACGCCCCACCATTTTGAGTGTTTATGTTACTTTTACATTGTGAACAGTAAACAGTTGCCTGGTGGATCGATGATTGCATTGGCGGAAATAGGAATTAAGTTGGGTATAAATCTTTACACAGTAGAAACCCTTTTTTCTCCAGACATTCCTCGTAGTAAAATCTACAACATGTTAATCATTAACCTCCTTCGCAGTAAAATCCTAGCTATGAATATCACCCGGAAAGCCATAAACACGAACTGCCTTTGTAGCTAAGTGGCGAGAGCATTTGATCAATGTGCTAGTGGACCCTGGATCGAAACCCGACCATATTAACTTTTTCCTTTTTTTTTAAATTTTAAAGGAACATTACATTTTCTTCTTTTCTACTTTCAAAAAATGTTCTACTTCAATGAAATACGTTGGAAAAGACATATATGCGCATTTTGAAATTTTACAGAGGGTAAAACGTTCAACCGAAAATTGGCTGAATCTAGGTTAATTCAAAAAGTGGAGGCAGCTCGGCTGCCTCCATTTTTTGGAAGAACGTTGTGCCTCCTTTTTTTACAGTGTAGCTACCACACCATACACCTGTAAGTTAACAGGCAACAAAAGATGAAGACTACGTAAATTCATCGAAATATATATATATTTGGACAACCCAATACTACTCTTGAAAGAAATGTTCTAGGAATCCTTTTGTGTACGAGAGCAGATATATCATGAAGAAACATAAAACAGAGCAATTATTGCGGAATAAAATCCGTTCTGGCCAACCAAGAAAAATATATGTCCGGAATGAAACCTACATTCTTTATTCTGTGAACAAAACTCAAAGAATTAGTGCTAAAGATGTGGCTGTCACTCGCCTAGGATATGCAAGTTAATGTTACACCACAAACAATCCAAAATTGATTGGAAAATTTGGGATTTAGAAGATGTGTATCCAGGGTATGAATACTGGCCACTCCATTAGTAATTATAGAACCCTAAATCATAACAGACCATCCAGTTGACATTTTTACCAGTTGAAGCAACGTTGTGCTTTCTGAAAGCCTCATTCTTCTTTCGCCACACGTGACACGTACTGATATCCATCACTAGAATACAAGTTTATCTTCGTCTCATCCAAGGGGGAAAAAAACTTTTCCCAAATTTCCAGCCTTTCATTTAGATATTTTTTTGGAAAATTAGAACTTCTTTCTTCTGATAAGTGTGTTTTGTTTCTGGCTATACATCTTGTGAATCCCCTTTTTTTCTCACATCTACACATCTGTAACATTAACTTGCATATCCTAGGCAAGTGAAGTAGCCAAATCTTTATCACAAATTCTTTCAGTTTTGTTCACAGAATGAAGAATGTAGGATTCATTCCGGGCAGTTAGTTTCCTTAGTTGACCAAAACGAATCCCCAATAATTATTATGTTTTATATTTCTTTATGATGTATCCAATGGTAGTGCATGGCTTTCCAACAAGCTTGGCTATGTCTCAGTACCTTTTACCTTCCGCTCGTAATTTGAAATTAAAGTGAGCAGTCCCAATGTTGTTCAACTAATTTTGTTTCCCATGCTGCTTATGCGTGACACGGTGTGGATTGCTTTAATCAACCACGCAGAATGCTCTTGTACACAAAAGGATACCTAAAACGTTTCTTTCCAGAGTAGTACTGTATGTTGTTGTCCAAATACTTTTTCACTGTAGGTGAGATAGAAGCTAACTTGAACCATGCCTGTCGAGATCAAGAACCAAGAATTACAAGAAGAAAAACAATTCAGTGTTGTTCAATAAGGCAGTAGCGCGGCGGAAGGGTGACCCGAACAGAAAGAGAACCACATTTGGAAAAGCCGAGTAACTCCTTTGCATAGACTAACATCAGTTTCAGTTATTTCCTAAGTTTATTTTCTAGTAACAGCAGGATCTTTGTTCTTATTAGTTAGAACATAATATGCTTTAGTAATTTTTAACATTATACAAACACAGGTAAATTCTGCAATAGCTGGGCCTGGGGAAGCCTTCATAATGACTATATGTATACTATTATATGTTTTTTTTTTATGGATATACAATATTTGGCAAAATCTGAATTGAATTTGTATTAAGATCATCACATGTGCCTTCTTATCTGACAACAAAACACATATCTGAATGCCCTCCCCCAAAGTTACACAGAAATCGGCGGCCTTGCATGTAAGAAGTCGTTAAACATTTGACTTCATGAATAAGGAACGAATTTTGCATGAAAGTATTATATTTTGATTGCAGTTGCAATGTTCAATGCAAGCGATGTTGCGAACCATAATTTTGTTTCACGTTAAAGTCAATGCACGGAAGTTAGTTAGTCTAAATTGATTAGTGCTTTACCTTTTGTTTAATGTCCATTAATGAACGGGTTTGATTCGTGCTGTTGATATTTCATACATTTGCTACAGTGACCTTGAACACCAATTGACAATATAGTTGTCTTCTGGCAGATAGGTAATTTTCTAGAACTTTTGTTTCTCTTTCTCCTTCTCTTTATGTCAGAATACGACGAATGTCACTGGTGTAAGCTACTACTACAGGTTCTACTGTAGTATACGGGTTCATTATATGGTTCAAGTGCGTTTTGTGTGATCTTGGAATTTTATGTTTTAATAGTTTCATGCGATGTCTACGTGTGATGTGTTTTCATGATTGATATAAAATTTTAAGCTCTGCGCTCTTAGGAGTGTTTAAGGATAAACTTCAGTTTATCACCTCCAGTCTGATGACTGTTTATTGGAGGTACATGCTACTCAAACACCTTTTTGTGCTTCGGGGTGGGTTGTTCTCAAGATTCTCTCATCTGCTGGATTAGGGAATCTTTTTCCATTCCCCCTTTTCTTCTTCTTTAGCTTACGTTCTCTTTGAGCTACTTCGTTGATTGTGAGGTTTCGACGAGTCTTCGTGACATGAATAATTACATTTTAATAATCGCGTGCTTACCTTCGGGTTTTCTGCAGTACTTAAATGCTCTTTAGTTTAATGTTTTCTGCTGTACAAATGTGGTACCTTATGCTATTTTACTCGTCAAATGTGTGGGCGGTGGGTGATGACCCAAGCTGGTGAAACTGTCTCACAAGGGAACATCTTATATTGATAGTAGCATTGTCCAGTGCGCAATCGATAGAGGAGTGAAACAAAGTGAGAAATCCAAAGTTTTACGTGCCGACACCCAGAAACACAGGAGATACAGAGGAAAGAAGGATCGAGAATCATGTGAAGATAGCAATGCAAAAGATACATTGACACAGAAATAACTTCAAAATGATTAAAGTAATCAAAATGAGACTTGCACAACAGTATAGTAAGCAAACAGTGTACCCACAGACGTGCTCAATAACGTCATATGTAATGCAGTGTTGCCAACTGAGCACAAAATGAAGTTTTGTGAAATGGCAAACGGGACACAAATGATAACATCTATAAAATCGAATTATGATTAGAACCATACCTGTGAAGTCTTGATGTACAGTGTTGCCAACGTTTGAAGATAGGCCTATATGAATGCCAAAAGTGTAAAATCTCGGATGTAGAAGCGTACACGATTCGAACGAGTTGAAACCAAAATATGAGACCACTAACAAGAATATAATAACTGAAGTACAAACATAACGGACGAAGCACAGTGCCGAGGCAGGGTTGCCAAAGTGGAAAATCAGAATAGTATCAAACACAACACACAAGCTGAAATGATGTGGATTGACAAGTGATTAGTAGGCTCACTTCTCTGGTGCACGCAATATTGTATAACCGTACACATTACTGGTAGTCAGTATTTCAGTGTTGCTGTTGATAAAGCGCTCCGCATTATGTTGGTCCCTATGAGGAGAGGGTCGCTTGAAAAGAGTGATAAACGTACAGAAAGTACATTTGTAAACCAGGAGGGTCTCCCTGATATTGTGTAATAATCACAATAAAGACGTAAAATGTAGCTAACGTATTTTGCTTTTGGCAAATTGTCTTACTGGTAACAGTGCACACGTAGTTTGGTAATGAAGGTGTGAGATAAACAGAAGCATTTCGAACAATGTGCACACCTGACAAAGCTGACGTTTGTACATGTTTCTTCCTGGCATTCGTCGGACATTAAGGTATCGAAACAGTATTCAATTGGTGTCATAAAGCCTTCAGGCATTTCATCAGTGTAACCGCATCTGAAGGAGGTAAACTTGATCATGTCCCGAAACCTATCGGCTGAAAACTGGTAATGCGCAAGGGATTGCACACGTAGAAAGCTATCTCTTCTCCAAATGTCGAACTCTCCAGTAGGCAAAACACTGTCCGTAATGAAGAGGACGAAGTTTTTGTACGAGCGGAAGAAACCAACATCAAGGGGTTCAATGAGTCCGGTGCATTTCGCTGGAATTAATCTCCGCTCAAAGTCGAAACCATCAGGAACTGTTTCCTGAACCAGCGTCACATCCATATTTGTACTCCAGGAGCCCACAAGCAGAAGGAGACGACTGACATCAGTTTGTTGGATTGAAGGCCAAAACACTTCTGCCATGAACGTTTTCAGATCGCTTCTTTTTTTTTTTTTTTTTCGTGTTAGCAGTAGTTCCAGCGTACGATCGAATGTTTGGGGGATCACCAGATTTAGTTTTCGGAAAGCCAGCAGAAGGTTACGCCACTAGCACATAGAGAGGATAAAGAAGACTACCAGACATGGAAATCACAGGCATCATCATATAACAATGTGTAGTAGCGGAAAGAGACCCTACCTCAATATTTATTCGTTTAGCTCCTTTCAGAGCAAGAGTCCGGTGCGAATGCAGCTCCTTTTCGAATCGACTTTGGTCAGCATTAAATACCTGTTCAGGAGTATACTTTGATTCGATTAAGGTTCTTATATCAGCAGTAAAGCGATCTGCACTTTCCTTTATCTTATTCTCATCCAGGTGGTAACCTCTTCCAACGTGATGGGTAACTGTTCAAATGCCTATAATATTCGAATATGCGCTTAAAATTGTGTAACCAAGTACGTGAAGCAGTGAAATTACAGGTGCCAATATGATCAATAAACGTCGGTTCAGACATAAAAGCGTGTTTTACTTGCAATCCCCACAAGGGGATAGTTCGGTCATGAACGATAGCGTTCCTAGCTCGGGCTTATTTGAACAAGTTCTATACTTCCTCGTTGATACGTGTGATGGATATTCCCTTCAGACTGTTCTCAAATCTGCAGAGTTGGTGTTCGTAACGCAGGCGTCTATAAGTTCTCTGAACCGTTTTGAATTTTAGTCGGTTGGAAGTCTCGTCAATGGCCTTGTGAAACGGTGCTAATTGCAACTTTCCGTGTTTTGGCTGGTTTGTCCAATACTTGTACGCATTCTCCAGATATTCTGTTGGCAGATCTATACTTTGTCTCTTCGGAGATGATGGCAGAAAATCGGAACTACTACTTGTCGTGATTGTGGTGGTTTATAGGTTTTCTTCTGTGATGCCAAACTTGTTCCTGCCTCCTCTATGTCACAATCGATAACGTCCATTTCACTATTATCAGATTCCGAATGAAGGACGTCGAGTGTGCTGATTTCTTCCATGTCGATGTCGTTCCTCGTGAGTTGCTTTCTAATTTGTCGAAACATAACCACATCAGCGGGAGTCGGCATGGTTTCGTTGATTCCGAATTCGTTTTTCAAAAGAGCAACAACACGTCCTGGGTCCATTGTGTTGCTTTGCACTTGTTACAATTAAGTAGTTTATTGTGAATCGGGTACAACCCGAAATGGTGTCGTAATGATTGCAAAGACGCACAATGCACACTAAAGAACACACAAACACAAAGTTGAACACAAGTTCTTTCTCTCAAACATCATATGCCTAATGTACCGCACTTATATTTGCAAGAACACAACATTCAGTACATCATGGAACACAAGTATAAGTGCCACAGGTTTCGTCTGTAACTATCCCTTGACACACACAGAGGATATTTCCTAACACACAGGACTTTGTTACAACTTCCGTGGCAGGGACTTACTCCTCAATGACCACTATAGACCCCTACTTGTCTGCTTATGAGCACTACTTCTGTTTGCCAGATAACTGTGTTATTTCCATTTCTTTATCTTGCTCTGTAGAATGTGATTGAACCTCGTACTGACCACTGTCAAAGGATCCTGCAACAACTACACAACTGCCTTCCCTTTGGCATAACTGCTTAAGCCCACTTTTATTTCGGTATGCGTGTTTCTGAATGCGTTTCCCGGTGACGGCACGCTGGAGCGCGTTTGGTTCAGTAGAACCTTATTCACAGGAACACGTCAGGACGTTTCACTTAGCTGATAAGCAGTTTACAACGAATGTGGGATGCTGAATACTAATAGATATATCTTACTACAGACTGCAACACATGGATTTTGGAACGTTTTCTATTCCTTTTCTATCCAGGGACATATGTAATGTGTACTGACATTAAGGGCCGCAATGGCGGCGATTAGGAAGGGGGGCATGGGAGGCAGTTGCTCCCCACTTTTGTCTCCACACAAGATCATTGCCGCTATTGAATAACACTAACAGATATTTGACCACATGCTCCCCTACCACTGGCAAATCCCCCCCCCCCGTGTTAAAACCTAATCGCCGCAAATGTTTAAGGGTGTTGGAGTGGTAGCGTATTCCTATATTTGACACTGTAGGTTCGGTTCTTTCTCAACTTGCAGCTCATGTAGTAGTTGGTCCCTGTAGGTTGGTAGTAGGGACCAACATTCAATGCAAATGGGTAACAACAATGAAATAATGATTGCATGCATCGGCTAATACACTGTTGCACATAATGGTTCAGTAATCGCGTGTATGAACACTATATTTTACATTTTTATAGTTTGTCAGTAGTCATGTTCCAGTTTGTTCCGTCACTGTTGTCTACGAGCTGCGATGTCTTTGGCAGTATTATATATTCGTTGATTTTCGCCCAATAGTATGTTTTACTTTGTATTTCCGCTCATTTCCACTGTTGTTCCCGTTCTAAACGAGCTAAGGTCGTGCGAGACATCTAGCTTAATGTAGTATTCCAACTACTATGTTGCAGAACGCTCCAATCAGACATCAAACATGTGCACCAGGAGCGAGCCTGTGGACCACTTGGCCATCCAAGGACATGGATCATTTCAGCTTGTGTGTTGTGTTTGATACTATTCTGATTTTCCACTTTGGCAACCCTGCCTCGGCACTGTGCTTCGTCCGTTATGTTTGTACTTCAGTTATTATATTCTTGTTAGTGGTCTCATATTTTGGTTTCAACTCGTTCGAATCGTGTACGCTTCTACATCCGAGATTTTACACTTTTGGCATTCATATAGGCCTATCTTCAAACGTTGGCAACACTGTACATCAAGACTTCACAGGTATGGTTCTAATCATAATTCGATTTTATAGATGTTATCATTTGTGTCCCGTTTGCCATTTCACAAAACTTCATTTTGTGCTCAGTTGGCAACACTGCATTACATATGACGTTATTGAGCACGTCTGTGGGTACACTGTTTGCTTACTATACTGTTGTGCAAGTCTCATTTTGATTACTTTAATCATTTTGAAGTTATTTCTGTGTCAATGTATCTTTTGCATTGCTATCTTCACATGATTCTCGATCCTTCTTTCCTCTGTATCTCCTGTGTTTCTGGGTGTCGGCACGTAAAACTTTGGATTTCTCTTTTTGTTTCGCTCCTCTATCGATTGCTCACTGTTTGATTGGGCAATGCTACTATCAATATAAGATGTTCCCTTGTCAGCTCTAATGTGATCTTAATTGAGAAGGCCCAGCTAGCCGGTTTCCAGTGCGTGTGTCATTGTTTGATGGTTCATTACGAGTTTTTACCCACTGACCTACTAGTGTGAAGTTTCACATTTCCTGTTTTACTCTTCGTTAGGGGAACCCCCCAGTTAATGAAGTGTGACGAGGCTTCGCTGGTGAACGACCAGATTTGTCATTTTAAATGTTCTGCAGTTTTACACTGCTCTGTTTCCGTCGTCTGTTCCTATCCTCTGTTAAGTTATGGGAGGGGGGTCAGGTCAGCGACTCTAAGGTTCTGACGCTTGAATGTTTGTGGATTTTCCTAAAATGGCTGAATAATACGAAGTCTTGCGAGCAGGGTAACAATAATCACTATGTAACAATCAATTTTCGAATGTTAACTATCGAAAACACATTTTCGTCTTTTTATTGTCGTCATTACTACGGCGATGTCAAACAAAATGGTAAGCTTTTTTCTTTATTCCACTAAAATGTAGGTTATTTATCTATAAGTTATTTAATTGTGAAACTTATTTTAAGTAGACCGTTTGTGTATTCTTTAACGTAATTAAATTAATTGAACAATTTATTCTTGAAATCCCCCCATGGTGTAGTTTTAATAACTAATTTTCTGCTTTTCAAGATTTCAATCGACAATTATATGCTACTAGCCAAAGACCTATCTGTTGGTGCTGGGTTTGTGAAATACGTTGACAATACTAATAGTCGTAATACTACTACTACAAATAATAAAATGCTACTGCTACTACTAATACTACTACTTTTACAACATTAAATTATTATTAATATCACATTTAATCTGCTTTAAAACATTAAATATATTTTTTTGGTTACAACAATCCAAGTTTGAATTTAAAAATCTAAATTATTTATTTTTGACTTAAAAATGGAAACAATGTATTTATTTCATTGTTATAAACAACAAAATTACTGTTTGTATTATTTAGTTCGCAGGACAGTCATTTCCGGTTACTTAAAATACCTCTAGCTCCCGTGCTCGGACCCAAAAGCACATATGAAAAAGTTTATGGAAATCAATCCACGTATGTAGATTTGTATCATGTTCGAACACACAGGCATTATTTCTTATACAACTAGATAAGACTTTCCTCCTCCTCCCACTACTACTGCTACTACTACTAATAATAATGACTTCTATGAAAGTGCTTTGCATACAATTTTGAAAAAAGTTGTCAATTAACAAATATCTAAAAATTAAAGAAAAAATGCTAAAGCACAAAAGCAAAGTTGTGTTATTTACGCAATTTCATAGTTTGAAATTGACGTTTTCGTTTTAAAAATCTGTCTTCGATTTATTTTCAGAACACTTTCTCAAGAATAACTCATTTCTTTGATTTTGAAATTAAGAAATTAGATTTGAAAGCAACAATGCCTTTTTTTTTATTTATAAATTCATTTGTTTCAGTTTTTTTAAAAATAAATCAGGCCCGTTGTAATTAAATAAATATTTTTTCCTGCTTGTTGCGTGAAAATAAACGATATATAAATATAGGAAATGTAATAATTTGAGAAAATGCAATGAGTACCTCTTATCCTCACAAGGGAGCAGGATGTTACTAAACCTTAGGGTCATCTAACGTTAGTTTTGAGAACTGGCTGAACAACAACCAGAAATCAAGGGGACGCGCAAGATCACAGAGAAAATGATTTTCTTTAGTTGTAAAATTCTACTTTAACGGGTCACGGGTTTGATCGCCAGTTGCTGACAGAAGTGATGCAGAATCCACTGAAAATGTAGAGCCCCAATATACATAGACTCAGTATCTATTTCAGAAGAACTCTTCCACGGCACTTTTGAAGTCCTTTGGGTCTTGTATAAACATTTAATCATGGCTCCTTTTTTCTCCACACAGTTTCTTATTTGCCTATTAACGCTGAAGATGTACAACTTGATCAAAACACATTCTTCCTTACCCGAGCTCATAGTACACGTAGGAGAAGGAGGGGCAAGACGTGGTGGTGGGGGAAGACGAAGTAGGGCGTACCGAGGGTGTGGGAGGTTCTACAGAGCAATAGTGAATATGTCAATTAATTCATGTGACAGCAGTGAGAAGTACGCAACAAAACCTCGTTTATTCGGACTAAACGAAATTCAGGCTAAACCAAATTTACGATTTTAAGTACATACAAATAGACATATAGTAACAAAATATACAACACTGCACATTTACGCTCTGTAGAATTAGATAGCCTCCTGCGGTAGCGCGCTCGACTTCAGTGCGAGCGGTCCCTGGTTCGATTTCCGGTTCAGGCTCAAAATTTCAGTGTTGACCCAGCATCGTGGAGAGATACTTGAATAAAAGAAGTAGCGGACTGTGGTCTTGAAAGTCATACACACGGCTACGAAGAGGCGTTACGCTGACCCCTTAAATCTCTACATGGACGTAATACAACCGTCTGATAGGCCAAGCCGTCTATACATAGTTGCCATCGCTCAATCCACCTAGTGTAGTTTCTTTAAGAATTAATAAAAAAAATAGTCAACGTCATAGTTTCCCCCTCTTTCAGACGATGAGGAATCCTAAGGTGTATGAATCATATCTGACTTGTAGTTCCTGAGATCAAGGGGGGTAGAAACGGATAAAGCTGAGAGATTTAAAAGGACGTGCCACCTTTAGAGTCAAAGTGATAGTTTTCCCCATCTTTTCAGACCACGACGAATCCAACAGTATATCGCTCATCTCTATCTGGCGCATGAGATTAGAATGGGGGTGCAGACAAACAGACTAGTTTCCCCATATAAGTACATGAATGCAATGGAGAAAGGTAAGCACATGAAAAGGATCTGCCAATTTTAGTCAAAAATAAAATTTTCCCCATCCTTTCAGACCACGACGAATCCAACGGTGTATTGTTCATTTCTGTCTGTGTTGAATTCCTGAGATCTAGTGGGGGGAGCGGTACAGACGGACAGGAATTAACTTTATAGCTTCCCCGTACGAGGTGAACTCCAAAAGTACGTTCCATTTCGTTGTAAGTTTTAAGAAAAAGTAAATAGAGTGAAATCACCTGTGTCTGTTTTTCGACAAAGTCTCCCTCTTTATCGATACATAGTTGCCATCGCTCAATCCACTTTGTGTAGTATGTGGCGTAGTTATCTTTGCATGTGTGTTTCAGATACTGGAAAATAGCTTTCCCATGGATGATCTATTGGTAAAATGGCGTCCATGAAGAGAATCCTAGAGGTTTGGGAACAACCAAAAGTCACTGGGGGCTAAATCTGGTGAGTAGTGTGAGTGTGATAAAATTTCAATACCATTGTCAGCCAAGAATGAGGTCGCAAGTCGCAACATGAGCACGATGTGGCGGTGTATTGTTCATGTGTAGGATGAAATTGTCATTTGCCAGTTCTGGTCGTTTCTCAGACAATTTTGCCAAAATTCTTTTTCCAAAAGAGTATGAAAATACTCGCCCGTAATTGTATGACCTATCGGAACATGATGAGACCATATCACACCGTGAGAATCTCAGTAGATAGCGTACAACATTTTCTCATGGATGCCACCCGCCGAAATTTTCTAGGTGGTGGTGAATCTGCGTGTTTCCACTGCATTGATTATCCCTTTGTTTCTGAGTTGTATAATGGAATCTGTGATTCATTCATTGTCACAACGCTTAAAAAAATCATTCCTCTCTTCTCAAGCGTGCCAAATTGGCAAATTCCATCCCTCTCTTCAATGGCAAATTCCATTTTCCCGGGCAATATAAAGAAACACGTCTTCCTCGCTAGCACTGCGACTTAACTGCAACCACCTAGTGAACGAAACCTTCACCGCTTACAGACGACAGACAGAGTTTTCCGACACCACACTTGTTTTCCTGCAATGACAATAATTGTGGATGTTAGAACAAAACGGCACGTACTTTTGGTGTAGACCTCGTATATATACGACTGCGCTAATACCAAACTCTTAAGACTGTAATCTATTATATCGTTGCATATTATAACAAAACTTACTGTGTTTTTTTTTGTAAACTATTACTTTAATCTATTTTTTGTTGGTAAATTTTAGTTTTCACCAACTACATAACGAAGTAGATATAACATAAAATACGTGATTTACATAACCCTATCTTAACCCGCCTATGCGGCAAGATGGGAAGTTATTTGAGCTATGTCTATGATTGAAGAATGCAGCTTATACTGTTAAGCACAGAAAATTTTCTTTTACTTTATTTGAAATTCCCAGTTTGAATTTACATATGCGCAGAAAGAGGGAGCGGTTTCTTATCGTAACCATTATATATATATATATATATACACATGAGGGGTGACTGAAAAGTTTTGAGCCTTGAGGAAACAACTATAAGAAGTACAGATTTGGTAATGCGTTTATTTTTCAACATAATCCCCTTGGACAGCAACACACTTGCTCCAACGGTGCTGCAATGCTCTTATCCCAGTAGAAAAAAAATCCTTAGGTTGTGACCACAGAAACTCCTCCACGGCTGTCATGACGTCATTATCGCTTGCAAAACGTCGTCCTGCGAGAGCCTTTTTTAGATTAGGAAACAAGTGGAAGTCTGAGGGGGCCAGATCTGGAGAATAGGATGGATGAGGAACGAGTTCAAAGCCGCTTTCGTGAATAGTAGCCATGACAACTGCTGATGTGTGGCCGGGAGCATTGTCATGGTGGTAGAGAAGGCCTCTGGACATCATTTGTGGCATTTTTTCTTGAATTTGCACTCGAAGTTTTTTAAAAAGGTCACTATAGTATTGTCCTGTGATGGTATGACCCCTTTGCAGGTAATCAATGAATATCACACCTTAGGAATCCCAAAAAACAGGCCATCACTTTGCCAGCGGAGGGGATCACCTTTGCCTTCTTTGGGGTAGGGGAGGAGGGTGCTTCCATTGTTTGGATTGTTGTTTTGTTTCTGGCTGGTAATGGTGTACCCAACACTCGTCCATAGTGATGAATCGACAGAGAAAATCGTCCACATCACGTTCTAACAGTTTCAAATTGTCCACGGATAGGAGGTACCGAGTGTGTTTTTGTTCGGGAGTCAGAAGACGTGGGACCGAGCAGACACTTTTGATAAACCAAGCTCATTCTTCAGAATATTATCTGCTCGCTCCTGTGAGATGCCCAGCCTGTCTGCTATCTGTCGAGTAAACAATCGGCGATCTTCAATGATCATATCAAGCACCAGGCCAATGTTTTCCGTGGTGGTAGCACTTGATGGTCTCCCAGATCTCGGCTCATCTTCAACACTCTGCCTACCACGCTTGAATTCCTGCACCCATGTTTTGATGGTGGCATATGAAGGGACAGATTCACCTACGGTATTGATCCTATTCTGGTGGATCTCAGACGGCGACATTCCTTTTAATTGCAGATACTTGATGACTGACCTGTACTCGATTTTTTCCATTTTCCCAACTTCTGCCATCTCACTCACTTCAAGAGTCTGATACACATTAATATCAAAGGTTGTACGATTCTAATAATATAATTATTCTATTCTAGATTCTCATTTTCTGTTAGGCGCAAAACTTTTCAGTCACCCCTCGTATATATATAATGCTGGTCAAGTGCTTGCTGCCGCCATCTTGATCTCTTATTTTCGCTGAAATGGGAAATATTCTCAATTAATGGGTATTATGATCCATAACCGACAAATAGAAAAGGATTAAAACGTGGCATAATCCACGGTGGTGCATTATTCATGGGAGTAATTTAGTTCTTGTCTTCGCAGTTGAAACAGCGAATATCTGACCCTCTATGCCAGTATTTCCCAACCTAAGGTCCGCGACAAGCACTAATGGACTGCAATAGTTTAACGTTATTATTCAAATTTCCTTCTACAAAATGATTTTAAAACACGATATTGTTTACTACGAAAGCCAAATTCATATCGAACTCAACAAATCGAAAGCAATACAATAAATAAAATCAATGAGAAACAACATTTAATGGTTTAATAAGACCATTTATCCTCAAATTGGATTTTAACTAGACGCTGGAACTGAAAAAGAATGGAACTACTAAATTACAATTAGATGAAAGTACTGACTGATATTTCGGGAAATGCAAATTTGGTAGCTTTTGTTCGATATGAACACAACAAGAAGGTTCATGAGTCTCTTTTGCTTTGCAACATTGTCATTACATACAACTGTAGAGGCCTTGTTTAATATTCTTAATAATTTTACCCTTGAAAATAACTCGAATGGGCTACATGTGTTGTGATTGGTACAGATGGTGCTCGGGCAATGGCAGGAAAGCAAAAAATACTTTTTGCGCGTGTCCAGGCTGTTGTTCCCTCTGCCAAGTAGACGCGCTGCAGCATTGTCTGTATATGAAATGCTATTCGAGATGAAAGATGTTTTCGATGAATCCGCTAAAATTGTTAAATTTATGTAGACTAGTCCTCTTAACTCCAGAATTTTAGCTCCATTGTGTAACGAGACGGAAAATGATCATGAAATTTATTTTACATTCTGACAGGATAGGCCCGGAGTCTGTCCCAACGACATCTATCCGCGTTTGGTGGAACTGCGTCCACCCAGGTGACGGCTGTGTGGTCAGCACTGCGCGCACCTAACCACGAACAAGCGTATCAGGGGCCTTCTAGACCGAGTGTGGCCGTCACGTGTTTATTCACGTGACTCTCCAGTTTGCCTCACGACGCTGGGTGAACGCCGAAACGTGAGACTCCAGCCGGGTATTGAACCCGGGACCATGCGGACATGAGTCCAACGCTCTAACAACTAGACTATGGAGCCCTTTTACACTCTGAGATACGCTGGTTAAAATAATAAAAGTTTTAGATCGTTGAATCGACAGTAAGGAATGCGATTCCTTTCCCACGCTGATGGACTTTCCGTAGAATTTTAAATTTGAATTTTATTTTAAGGCATTTAGGCATCTAAGGCTCAGGCCAAGATAGGATGGGGGAGAATATTGGAAGGTAGACGGCCAGGGCCTATTTTGTAGGTACCATCCCTGGGATTTGCCTGGTATGCCAGAAAAAAACTGAAAAAAACCTCAGGATGGTTGGTCGCTGGGATCAATCCCAGGACCTCCCGAATGCTAAGCTAGCGCTCTACCTCTGAGCCGAGGGAAACTTAACTTTAAATGAAGTTTGTGAGAGCATGAAGTAGCATTTGCTTCGTTTGGGTTCCCAGTTGAGAGCTTACTTTCCGGTTTCTAACGATAAAACAATTGAATGAAGAAGACCAGCTTATTGAATTATCCAAGCGATTCCTCCTTGCTGATGATGTTTCCCATGTTATGTTTGCTCCACTTTGGGTTACATGCGTGGTTTTTGTATCCTGATGTTTCGAGAAAGGCAGTTTCACACCGGGGCCTTTCGCGACTACTTAAGTGTGCAGGTCAACATTTTCTGCACTTATTTATATTAAAAATAAGTGTAGAACCAGGGCTCTATTTTATGAACAGTCTTTACTTTGCAGAAATCTAAGAGTGCAGAATAAATGAGTTTTATCGAGTTTCAACGTGAAGTGCAGAAAAAGTTTTCGTGAAATGCACTTGAAAAAACATGAAACACATTGATTCTGCACTCCTAAATTTCTGCAAAGTGAAGACTGTTCATGAAATAGGGCCCAGATCTTTGCCTGGAATTCTCTACTTTGGAGCCACATATGAAAACGTTGACGGCACGAAATCACCGGACATCAAAATTTAAAAAGAAAAAAAAATAGAGACGGTTAAATAAACAAACTTTGTTATTATTATTATTATTATTATTATTAATTCGTAACGTGCAGTATTGTTAACAAGTAAATTGTATTCTATTCTACTTTCAAGTTCTGAAATTGTACGTGTTTTTTAGGCTACAGATAACGCAAAAAGATCTGTTGATATTGTATGTATAATCATAGACTAAATAATAAGATAGACTTATCCCGCGTACCTATTTTCGTCTGCGATAAGGAGCAGGTGATTTTGAACCCTGCCGCTAGGTGGCTGGCTACTTTCAGTCAATGGTTCTTTCCAGTAGTAGCCACCAAATAACAGGGTTGAAAATCACGTGCTCTTAAACAAAACCCCATTAATTTTAGCGCATACGAAAATAGGTAAGCGGTAGAAATCTATATTATTATTGAGCCTATTGTGTAATGTTTTCTCTTAGTTATAGGACCAGGGGTCCGCAACGAAAGTGGTAAGAAATCAAGGGATCCGCAGCCTGCATAAGGTTAAGAAAGGTTATACTGTTTTGTTCTTATGTTTATTTACGACTCACACCATGGTCCAGTCGGTAAGACACGAAACTTTTAACCAGACAACTCTAGTGCCGCTTGAGGTTTCCTTTTTTTAACCCTAGTATCTCTGAAAATTGAAAGATGTCTGGGTTTTTAGCAGTTACTTGAATTTTCTATGTAGCTAGGTGGCCTGGATTTTTTTTAAGGAACACTTCTGAAAATTTTTCACAGTATAGGGGGATTTCTACGCTTGGCAACTGCGCAATGTCAGTTGTACATGGAAAATCCCCTCTATCCTGCTCTTAAACTGAATAACAGCAGAAATTCGGTTAATTATATCGAAATAAAGAATAAAGCCATCAGCCCCAACTTCGGATTTTATAAACGCAACGTTGGTAAGTACTTGACCAAGTGGAAAATTGTAAAATGAAGACTTTGTATGACTACGTAGAATATAATCATCTCTTGACCAGTAATCAACCTCTTTACGTGACTTCAATTAACAACGAAACATCGCTTAAACAGAAAGATTCCAAAATTAAAACATCTTTAAAAAATTGAAACAATTGACTCTCTCATTTGTAGGAACATTTATTCAGGTAGAACGCTTGCAAGTCAACATTCATTCAGTGATTTTACAAACTGTGATAAAAATTAAACTACACATCACATCAATGGTCTTAGGTACGCTACTAAAGAATTAATTTTAATTTTTGATTCTTGATTACTTATAGTAGGAAAAGTTATTTGTTTTGACAGTATTTTATTCCTATTGTTTTGTATCTCAAATAGTAATTGCTCAAAGTCCATGATCAAAATCACTGCTTATTTTACGTTTAAAGGTAAAAGCTAAACTGCGAAGTACTATGTGCTTTTGATGGGTCTTGAAATCGAACCAATTACTTCAGTATACTGCTCGTTAAACCTTAACCTAAATATGTTGAAAGCAAGATAGAAGTAATGAATTGGATTTGGAAATTCAAACATTTTTTTTACTTGAAAGTTAAACTCGGCGTCCGTTGTACTCCTCCCATAAAATTTATTTTATCTTATCCCCGTCAGAGATATTAAATTTCAAATAAATAGGATTAGTTTTACAATTATGATATTGCAGGTTACTGCCATATTGGACTTTGAAATTCATTTTTTTTTTTTACTTCAGAATCGAACTCCGCGCCCCTTGGAACCTGCGATTATGAAATTTCACGAAAAAGATTATTTTGAAAATACATAGGTCCATGTTTCAGATTACCACCACTCTGGATCTGAAAATCAATATTTTTGTTTTACGTCTCAGCGTTATCCTCAAGCCGCACTGTTTTGTCGCTATTCTGATTCGTCGTTACTTTATTTTTTGTAGTGCTCTTTTTGGCAATGGCGCTTTTGTGACCTATGCTGTTTTGACCAACATCGTCGTTGGATGTTCTGTGGCCCGTTCAGTTTTATCACACTTTGTTCTGGTAACTGTACTGTCATCTACAGGGTGACCAGAAATTTCAGATCAAAAAGGGTATATAATTGAAATTATTTCCGAAATAATCAACTAAGGATTAGAGTTTGTACGTGATTTTGAAGGTCCCTTTATTTGACATTGTGTACATTACATGTAGTGTAGCATAATACATAAAAAATCATTTATTAAGTCTTCGGGAAAACCACGTCCATCCAACAGTAGCCTCCCGAAGATTTGCTAATTATTTATTTAAAACTAACCAAAGATAAGGTCACTCACCGAAAGCAGTTTCTAGCAGTAGGCCTAATTCCCTGAAGATTCTCCTATTCTAGTGGTATTTCTCAAACCTTTTCACTTTTTCCAAAAGTCTCTTATTTCCCCCATTCAATTTCCCAAAAATATTCACACGTCATATTCATATTTGATTTCACTTTCATTATCGACATGTGAGTCTCAATACCGAGACGACTTTTCTCAACTATCCAGTAATTCTTAATGTCAGTGAACTTAAATGTTTCACAATCTATTAGTTTCAGGAATCGCAAATAAAACTTAAATGCCTTTTTTAAAAAAAAACATTCCTGTGTCCCACGTTTCAGTCTTTCAGAAATAAGCCAATTACTGGAACAACACAGATCAAAATGAAAATTTTTGTCCATGGTTTCCGTAGTGACTTGGTGGAACATATTATTAACACAGGAAGTAGATTCTTCCTCTGTCAGTACTGATTTCAGTACAAACGCATTCAGCTTAGTAAAGATTCCTCGACGAAACGTGACGACCATTTTGTAAGTTAACAAAGACACTCTTCATAAACTTTTTGAATCATGGCTATAAAGTTACTTTTTGTCTCAAATCCCCCGACTGCAGTTTTGTAAACAAAGTAAATTGCTGTAAAAGGAACTAAATTTTCATTTCGCCTATCAGTCATGTTTTTTTTTTCACAAGGAGAAAAACTCAAAGGAAACGGAAAGAGTTGTCTCTCGTTAGAATTAAGGGCTTGAATCAGAGATTGAGAATCGGTTAGTATTTATATCTTATTGTGAGATAATTTAGAGCTATATTTTAAAGATAGGGCATAAATTTCCGTTGTAAATATTGAGGCATTATCAGGAAGGTGGATTTGTCCATTATATTTGGCTATGGGATCATAAATAGCAGCTCCTGTTCCTGCAGTTTGTCGAGATCCATCTGTATAGATATGATAATAGCCTGGCCATTTCTTATAATATATGTGTGAAACGAAAAATGGACGTACTCATTCTAGAGTTTGAATTGAATTTTAATGAGAAGATGGGTAGAGAACGGACTATTATGATTTGTTGGATTCCCTCTTGGCATCGTTGGTATAGATGATACCATGTAATATTTTTATAGGATCTACTTTTAATCAAACGGTTATTATTTATTAGCTCTAATAAATGATTAGTGTATTTGTGAGATATATGTGAATGATAGGTTTCATCTTTTAAGATATTTTTAATTAATATAAATTCTTTTCTAAATCTAATTGTATATTCTCCTGATTCTCAGTATACAAATAAAATTGGGGGGCTGTTCATTAGACCTAGACATCGTCTGATAAGTTTTCCTTGAATTGTTTCTAGTTTAATTAATTGTTTCCCTGTGAGATTATTACAGGCGTTGAATATGTAATCTAGTGAACTACGAAATAAAACTTTATATAATAAAAGCATTGAATATGGAGAACTGCCCCATCTAGTGGTAGCGATTGCTTTTTTAAAAAAAAATATAATTTGTCAGCTTTGTTTAGTATGTATGTGTTGAATTTCTAAATTCCAATTTAAAGTACTAGAAAAGTATATGCTTAAATATTTGCCATTATCAATGATCGAGATGTTAGTGAGATGATTGTGTTGTAAATTAAGTGGTGTTTTGTGTTTAGATAAAATTACTATTTTTGATTTTTCATAAAAGAGTCTTAATTTTAGGTCTTGTAATTTTTTGCTGATAGTCTGAATTTGTTTTTCAAATTGATTACATTATGTATGTCTGGTGTGTGAAACATTGTAATGTCATCAGTAATAGTCATTTTTAAATGTTCCTATGCACATTGTTAGAATTGTAAACAATGAAAACGTTGTCTCTTAACTACGACATACGCATTATACAAACGTTGGCTGTAATGGTATTTTTTCGTTAAAAATAGTGAGTTCCTTATTTTCCAATATATTGCATATATAGTTTGATGTTGCTTTAAACTCTTCGACGTAGTGATTACAAAGGGATGAATCTTAAGGTAAGATTAATTGTCATTTATTTATAAGCTCGTTTTAATTTAAATTTTATTTAATTGTTGATCCATGATTTATACTAGTTTACCATTGTTCTTTATCTGTTCCATAATTGATTGAACGAATCTCTTTAATTTCTATTGGAAACGAAGTTTTGAAATTGATTCAAATGAATCGTGTACCGGCTAATTATAATAGAGCCGGATTGATTTATTTTATTTGAAAAGATATACCAGGGCATTCAAATATGAGGCAAGTCGTTGGACACTCCCCCGAATCGTTTAAAACAGTTACCGGTAAGTTTAACTTACACAAGTTAGCAACCGTATCTAGTCCCTCGAAATCAGAACCGAAATAGTGTATTGAACATGGTGATTTCTGTTTCGGGGGAGTTTCCAAAGAGCACCCAAATTTGACTCGGGCCAGTGGAATGATTAAAAATATGGAAAGTATGCACTATTCGAAGTAATTCTCCTGCACTGTAATGCATCTTTCCAACGTTCTTGAGCCTGTTTTATTCTCTCTTCAAAAGAATGAGTTTGGTTGGGTGTTAGAGTGATCAACTGTCCGGTATTTCCCGGGAACTCCCGTATTTTAGCTATTTTTTATCATCCCGGCTGCCGTATTGATCTTCAAATACTCCCGAATTCTTTAAAATCAATCATTGTCCTTAATTTTTCAATGTATATAATAAACTCAAATAGCAATAACAATAATAAAAAACAATTTGACACTAATATCGATAATGTGGAAAATTCTAATCGATGCAGATCTGTTCAGGCCAACAAATATAGGGCATATATAAGTTATATTAAATATTTTTATGTGCTATAATTTAACTTGATATTTGTATATTTTAAATATAAATCATCCTATTAATTAATGTACACCCTCCATTCCGAAAGAAACCGAACTTTTGAAAACAAATAGTACCACTAGTGCCATCTGTTGTAATATTTTACCGGTAGATGGCGTAGTCCCTCATTGACAACTGGTATAAATGTCATGACATTTGGATGCACGGCAACAAAGTTATTGCGTTTCAACTGTCAGTGTGTTGTGTACATCGGTCGGAAAATGAGTTTCAAACAACGAGCTGCAATTGAGTTTTGTGTTAAACTGGGTAAACCTTTTACTGAAACGCACCAAATGCTACAAAATGCATATGGTGATGAGTGTCTATCCCGTACGCAAGTTTACGAGTGGTTCAGGCAATTCAAATAGGGTAGAGAGACGCTGGATGATGACGAAAGATCAGGCCGTCCCAGAACCGGATTATCGGAAGAAAACATCGAAAAAGTGCGTGAATTCATCAAACATAACAAAAAAGCGTCGGTGAAAGTTATTGAAATGGAATTAGGCATTCCTCAAACAACCGCATACCGCATTTTGACCGAAGTTTTGGGCCTTAAGAAGGTTAATTCGCGGTTTGTACCACACAAACTCACCGAAGACCAAAAAGTTGATCGAATTGCGCATTGCAAAGACATTGTTAAAAGTGCTCGGCAGGATCGAAACTTCTTGAAATCGATTGTAACTGGTGACGAGACGTGGTGTTTTGAATATGTGCCCGAAACAAAGCGGTAAAGTGCTGAATGGAGAGCGCCGGATGAAGGACCACCCAAATAAGTCGCTTGGTGAAGTCAAAAGTTAAGGTGATGCTGATTTGTTTTTACGATTCAAAAGGAATTATCCACAAAGAATTTGTTCAGCCCGGCCAGACAGTCACTGGAGAGTTTTACTTGGGCGTCATGAAGCGTTTGCTGGCAAGAATTCGTCGTATTCGGCCCGAATATCGAGAAATCGGCAGTTGGACTCTTTTGGATGATAATGCACCATCACATCGTTCGCGACTTGTAACTGAATTTTTGGTCAAAAATCACATTATTCGTTTGCATCATCCGCCCTATTCACTAGATCTCGCTCCGTGCGATTTCTATCTGTTCCCGAAACTGCATTTGGCGATGAAAGGAAAGTGGCACGCATCGATTGAAGCCATTGAGAAGGCGACGACCGCCGTCCTAAAGACCATTCCAATAAAGGACATGGAGAAGTCGATTGACAACTTGTTGGAGCGTGCAAATATGTGTATCGATGCAGAAGGGGAATACATTGATTAATAAAAATGATTTGTTCCAAAATGTACATTGTTTTTTTGTTTTTTTAAAACGTTCGGTTTCTTTTGGAATGGAGGGTGTAAGATTTACTTTTGAAAACATTTCGCTAAAATTTGTCGTGACTCAGTTTCCATATTTTCATGTTAAAAGTTGGCCAGGCTATTGGGTGCATATGTATTCTCGAACAGTTGTGATGACGAAATTGTTTTCCTCAAAATAGCTTCCTTGTAGATCACATTTCAGCCTTGCAAACTCGTGATAGTCATTGGGGGCATATCTGGGCTATAAGAGGTATGAGCTGGACTGTAAAGGATAGCACGTCCCAACTGAGTTTTCTGATAGTGTCTACCGTCCTATGAGCTGTATGTAGTCGCGTTGTCCTGGAGATACGATAACCCATTTTATTTTTTCACAATTTTATGAACACTAGAAACACTGATGTTCTCCTGTTGAGCAATTTTCTGCACTGTAATGTTTTCTTTACTCCTCACAATTCATTTATCACCTCCATGTTTTCCAGGTTCATTTTCAACTTGCGTACTTCTACACCAAGAGATTTTACATCATTCAAACACCTGTGTTTGTTTCTGTAAATGCCTGCGAAGCCAGGTCAAAATTTGTAAGCTTGGGATCATTTTCTGTACTAAAAATCTAATTTTAATTTGTTCCGCAGACTGAAGCACTTCCTGCTCCTTCGTCGCTTTCACGGATGTAACACGCGATAGACCAGATCGACATCCCATTGTAAGTAACACGTAATGGTCGGAATATGCAAAGTCACATACTGAGCCGCAGGAATGACCACGTGGCAAATCCAACAGGGAGTCATATGTTAATACGTATTATTATATTTCCTTGGATGGCATTTCTGATTCTGAAACGTATGTGGGGTTCAAGGGCGTAGATTTTTGTGTCTTCTAACCAAACATGCTTATCGTTACCATTACAAAACTGGTTTGCTGAAGCTCCTATACAGCGTGGAAACCAGTGCAAAACGCCAACAAGAAGAAAAACTACAAACGACCTGAAGACATACACATTGCTTCAGAGATTACTATTCTCGCGTTACTTCGGACCTGACGATCGACTCTAACAATTTCAAACTCATACTATAAGAAACCTGTGTTTGTGAAATTAGGCTACTAGACGAAATTTGGATACTTTCCTTTAATATTCATAATTCTTTTGGTACATATGGTACTGACAAAAGAATGGACGAGTTTCCTAAGTCGATATTTATTACCTTAGACGGATGTAATTTGCGCTATTAAAAAGAGCAGCTGTTTGAATTTCAGATGGGTTACAATTTGATTAAGCTCACTACGTTACCACAAGGCCGCAGTTCCCAAAATAGCGAATGTCAGTAGGAGAAAACGGAGCTACTCCATTGTAATAACTTCATGATCCTTGTACTCCTTACTTTTTTCGTATTTGAAGCAATCAAACAAAACCAAACCTAACCTAACCTGACCTTAGTTAACTTAGCTTATTGAATCTGAAGCCAAGAATGGATAAAATATGAAATTGCAACAACTACATTCTTGAAATGGATTTAGCTCCCTCTTCTACGTTGACCACTATATTCACAGGAACGTGCAAGTACTCATCAATCGTCATCTTCCACAGTATTGGATTGGCTGTGCTACAAATGGCGAGGACAACCTGCTCCCAAGGCCACTATTCTCCAGATCTATCATCATGCCATTTTTCTTTAGGTGTTCGTTAAAGACACGATTTTCGAATCGTTGTTACCCACGTTCCTCCAGGATCTTCGTAGCGGGATACCACGTGCACTACAGACCATATCACCGGATATATAATTCTTTGAGAATGGCAGGGATTTAATTTCAGTGTAGGTACGTGCCGAGTGATCAAGGGTGTAATTAGCGCATCTGAAAGTTAAAGAGCATCTCTTCCTAAAAACGCAAATTCCACTCGTACTTTTACATCTATATTAATACTTTGTTAGAAAGAAACGGGCCTAATATGCATCTTCACTTTTTTTCAGACTACGCTTTAATTCGGATGAGGAAATGAATAAACCTTTATTCAGTCCTGGTCCTACTAAAGCAAGGCAACAATGGAGTTAATCTCTCCTTCAAATCGTCAGCAGGTAAGATTTCATCAAACTATTATGACTATCGTGTACACACGCAAGTTGCCACTATCATTGCAAGTGGAGAGTAAAAATATATTTTTTTAATATAAGATTATTATTTTTGAAATTATTATTTCTTTTTCTGAACTATATAAACCATTCTATGTCCTGATTTTTTACTAGCATATGTAACTACTCCGCTACAGCAAAACAAGCACCATTTCTTATGTTTAATTTGAATTTTAAATTTATTTGTGGCCTTTTGGCATATAGGGAAGATAGAGGATTGGAAGCTATACACAGAACCTTACCAGGTTCTATGCCAGATTTGAATAGAGCAGAAGATCTTGAGAACTATCAAATTTCTTTTGACTACCGTTTTTTGAGACATGCTATCCTCTTCTTAAGTACCAGACTGTACGCCAAATTTCAAGAGAGCAGAAGATCTTGAGAACACTCAGATTTTCTTTGACCACCGTTTTTTCAGACTTGCTATCCTCTAAAGTACCAGATTCTACGCCAGATTTGAAAAAAGCAGAAAATCTTGAGACTTCTTAGTTCTTTTTACTACCGTTTATTGAGACACGCTATCCTCCAAACTACCAGATTCTACGCCAGATTTGCATACAGCATAACATCTTGAGACCTCTTAGTTTTTTTTTTATTTTGTTTTTTTACTAACGTTTTCAAGACACGCTATCCTCCAAAGTACCAGATTGTACACCAGATTTGAAGAGAGCAGAACATCTTAAGACATCTTAGTATTTTTTGACTACCGTTTATTGAGACACGCAATTCTAGAAAGTACCACATTGTACACCAGATTTGAAGAGAGCATAACATCTTGAGACCTCTTAGTTTTTTTTACTACTGCTTATTGAGACACGCTATCCTCCAAAGTACCAGATTCTACGCCAGATTTGAAGAGAGCAGAACATCTTGAGACCGCTCAGTTTTTTTTTTACTACCGTTCATTGAGACACGCTATCCTCCAATGTACCAGATTCTACGCCAGATCTGAAGACAGCAGAACATCTTGAGACCGCTCAGTTTTTTTTGACTACCGTTTATTGAGACACGCTATCCTCCAAACTACCAAATTCTACGCCAGATTAGCAGACACCATAACATCTTGAGACCTCTTAGTTTTTTGTTTGTTTTGTTTTTTGACTGCCGTTTTAAAGACAGGCTATCCTCAAAAGTACCAGATTGTACGCCAGATTTGAATAGAGCAGAACATCTTGAGACTTCTTAGTTTTATTGACTACCGTTTTTAAAGATACGCTATCCTGAAAATGTATCAGATTGTACACCAGATTTCAAGAGAGAACATCTTGAGACCGCTCAATTTTTTTGACTACCGTTTTTTGAGACATGCTATACTCCAAGGTACAAGATTCTACGCCAGATTTGAAAAGAGCAGAAAATTTTTAGACTTCTTACTTTTTTTGAATAACGTTTTTTTTTTAGAAATGCTGTACTCCAAGGTACGACATTGTACGCCAGATATGAAGAGAGCAGAAAATCTTGAGACCTCTTAGTTTGCTTGACTACCGTTTTCAAAGGCACGCTATCCTCCAAAGTACCAGATTGTGCACCAGATTTGAAGAGAGCATAACATCTTGAGACCTCTTAGTATTTTTTACTACTGTTTATTGAGACAGGCTTTCCTCCAAACAACCAGATTGTACGCCAGATTTGAATAGAGCAGAACTTCTTGAGACCTCTTAGTTTCTTTGACTACAGTTTTTAAAGATACGCTATCCTGAAAATGTACCAGATTGTACACCAGATTTCAAGAGAGCAGAACATCTTCAGACTTCTTAATTTTTTTTACTACCGTTTATTGAGACACGCCATCTTCCAAAGTAAAGATTGTACGCCAGATTTGAAGAGAGCAGAACATATTGAGACCTCTTAGTTTTTTACCACCATTTATTGAGACACGCTATCCTCCAAAGGACCAGATTCTACGCCAGATTGGAAGAGAGCATTACCTCTTGAGACCTCTTAGGTTTTTTTTGACTACCGTTTTTAAAGACACGCTATCCTCCAAATTACCAGATTGTACACCAGATTTGAAGAGAGCAGAGCATCTTGATACCTCTTAGTTTTTTTTGACTACCGTTTATTGAGACACGTTATCCTCCAAAATACCAGATTTCAAGAATGCAGAACATCTTGAGACCTCTTAGTTTTTTTTACTACTGTTTATTGAGACACGCTATCCTCCAAAGTACCAGAGTGCACGATAGATTTGAGGAGAGCAGAATATCCTGAGACATCTTAGATCGTTTTGACTACCGTTTATTTAGACACATTATTCTCCAAAGTGCCAGATTGTACGCCAAATTTCAAGAAAGCATAATATCTAGAGAATTCTTCGGTTTTTTTTTGAATACCGTTTTTAGAGACACACTATTCTCCAAAGTACCAGATTGTACACAAGATTTGAAAAGAGCAGAACATCTTGAGAGCTCTTAGTTTTTTTTCCTACCGTTTATTGAGACACGCTATCCTCAAAAGTACTAGATTGTACAACAGATTTGAAAGAAGCAGAACATCTTGAGACCTCTTAGTTTTTTTGACTAACGTTTTTAAAGACACGCTATTCTCTAAAGTTTCAGAGTGTACGCCAGATTTGAAGAGAATAGAACATCTTGAGACCTCTCTCTTTATTGTTTTTTTTTACTACCATTTATTGAGACACACTATCCTCCAAAGTACCAGATTCTACGCCAGATTTTCAAGGTACAATAACATCTTGAGACCTCTTAGTTTTTTTTACTACCGTTTTAAAGACACGCTATCCTCCAAAGTACCAGATTGTACAACAGATTTGAAGAAGGAAGAACATTTTGACACCTTTTATTTTCTTTTACTACTGGTACACGTTATCCTCCAAAGTAAACATTGGACGCCTGATTTGAAGAGAGCAGAACATCTTGAGACCTCTTAGTTTTTTTACTACTGTTTATTGAGACACGCTATCCTCAAAAGTACTAGATTGCACAACAGATTTGAAAGAAGCAGAACATCTTGAGACCTCTTAGGTTTTTATTTGACTACCGTTTACTGAGACACGCTAATCTCCAAAGTACTAGATTGTACAACAGATTTCAAAGAAGCAGAACATCTTGAGACCTCTTAGTTTTTTTTACTACCGTTTTTAAATACACGCTATTCTCCAAAGTACCAGATTGTACAACAGATTTGAAGAAGGCAGAACATCTTGACACCTTTTATTTTCTTTTACTACTGGTACACGTTATCCTCCAAAGTAAACATTGGACGCCTGATTTGAAGAGAGCAGAACATTTTGAGACCTCTTAGTTTTTTTTACTACTGTTTATTGAGACATGCTATCCTCCAAAGTACCAGATTCTACTCCAGATTTGAAGAGAGCAGAGCATCTTGATACCTCTTAGTTTTTTTTGACTACCGTTTATTGAGACACGCTATCCTCCAAAGTACCAGATTCTACGCCAGATTTCAAGGTAGAATAACATCTTGAGACCTCTTAGTTTTTTTTACTACCGTTTTTAAAGACACGCTATCCTCCAAAGTACCAGATTGTACAACAGATTTGAAGAGAGCAGAACATCTTGAGACCTCTTAGTTTTTTTTTACTACCGTTTACTGAGACACGCTAATCTCCAAAGTACTAGATTGTACACCGGATTTGAAAAGAGCAGAACATCTTGAGACCTCTTAGTTTTTTTACTACTGTTTATTGAGACACGCCATCCTCCAAAGTACCAGATTCTACACCAGATTTCAAGGTAGAGTAACATCTTGAAACCTTTTAGTTTTTTTTACAGTCATTTTTAAAGACACGTTATTCTCCAAAGTACCAGATTGTACAACAGATTTGAAGAGAGCAGAACACCTTGAGACCTCTTAGTTTTTTTTGACTACCGTTTAGTGAGACACGCTAATCTCCAAAGTACTAGATTGTACACCGGATTTGAAAAGAACAGAACATCTTGAGACCTCTTAGTTTTTTTACTACTGTTTATTGAGACGCGGTATAGTCCAAAGTAACAGATCGTACTCGAGGTTTAAAGAGAGTAGAACATCTTGAGACCTTCTTGTTTCTTTTGACTACCGTTTTCAAAAACACGCTATCCTCCAAAGTAAGAGATTGTACGCGAGATTTGAAGAGAGCATAACATCTTGAGACCTCTTAGTTTTTTTTGACTACCGTTTATTGAGACACGATATTCTAAAAAGTATCAGATTGTACACCAGATCTGGAGAGAGCAGAACTTCTTGAGACCTCTTAGTATTTTTTGACTACCATTTATTGAGACACGCTCTTCTCCACAATACCAGAGTGTACGCCGGATTTGCAGAGAGCAGAACATCTTCAGACTTCTGAGTTTTTTTACTAGCATTTATTGAGACACGCTATCCTCCAAAGTACCAGATTCTACGCCAGATTTCCAGAGAGCAGAACATCTTGGGACCTCTTTGTTTTTTTGACTACCGTTTTAAAAGATACGCTATTCTCCAAAGTACCAGATTCTACGCCAGATTGGAAGAGAGCATTACATCTTGAGACCTCTTCGTTTTTTGTCTTCTTGACTACCATTTTTAAAGACACGCTATCCTCCAAAGTATCAGATCGTACACCAGATTTGAAGAGAGCAGAACATCTTGGGACCCGTTAGTATTTTTTGACTACCGCTTATTGAGACACGCTATTCTCCAAAATACCAGATTGTACGCCAGATATCAAAAAAGCATAACCTCTTGAGATTTCTTAGCTTTTTTTTCTTTACTACCGTTTTTAAAGACACACTATTCTCCAAAGTAAAAGATTGTACACGAGATTTGAAAAGAGCAGAAAATCCTGAGAACTCTAATTTTTTTTTTTTTTGCCTACCGTTTATTGAGACACGCTTTCCTCCAAGGTACTGGATTCTAGGCCAGATTTGAAGCGAGCAGAACATCTTGAAACCGCTTATTTTCCTTTACTACCGTTTTTAAAGACACTCTATCCTCCAACGTACCAGATTGTACAAAAAATTTGAAGAGAGCAGAACATCTTGAGACCTCTTAGTTTTTTTTTACAACCGTTTAGTGAGACACGCTAATCTCCAAAGTACTAGATTGTACACG
>JAGDQP010005655.1:393-28668 GCA_022664845.1 Lepisma saccharinum
GTGTCGATGTTCTGAACTGTCGACGTTTTGAACGTGTCGATGTTCTGCACTGTCGACGTTTTGAAAGTGTCGATGTTCTGAACTGTCGACGTTTTGAAAGTGTCGATGTTCTGAACTGTCGACGTTTTGAGCGAGTCGATCTTCTGAACTGTCGACGTTTTGAACGAGTCGATCTTCTGAACTGTAGACGTTTTGAACGTGTAGATGTTCCGTTGTCGATGTTATGATTGTCGGTTTCTTGATGGTCGGTAATATGAATGCCACCCATACTAAAGCACAATCTTAAACCTTTTTTCTATTGGACTAGAATAGTGAAGAATTGTGAAATAATAGTATTTGAAGTATTCCGACAGACAAAAGCTGCAATACGTATAATAGTATGATACTGAAAACAAGACAATGGTACCAAGATCGAGACGTGTTTTTTCAAAGCGAGACGAGATCGCGACTGACACCTTCGAGGTCGAAACGAGACCGACCCAGACCCCTTGAGACTCTCGATCGAGACGAGATTAATCTACTTTTATCCATTTGTCCAAATAGGACAATCCTTGTGTGTCATCTTCAAACGATTGAAAGCAATGGAAAACAGTCTCTTGTTTATCTTCCCAACAAGGTTCGGCCACGAGTAACAAGCTTCGAGCTACGGGAGGAATACCGTAACATTTTCCAGGATTTTTTTAAAAAAAATTTATTTATTTACTTTGAATTTGTGTAGTTTGCGCGACATCTCAGTTGAGTTAGGGTTATATCATGTGAATATCTTCTACGGAGTTACATTGCAACCATTCCTTGTATTCTATACTGTAAATGTTGTATTTAGGGCCTACATGGTTCTTAGCAGTGTTATTAGAATATTCGAGACATATGGTATAAGATTTTAATTAATACTTTTGAATTTTCTTAGTTTGTTGTATAGAGTACCACAGGTGACTAATAGGTGTACTTCATAATCTCTAAAGAACAGTAAAATAAGAAAATCAGGAAGAAAATATATTTTAATTACAAACTTACGTGGAATGGAGTTCAAACACAGTCATGTAAGGTCATTATTTTTTTAATGAAGTTTTCTCCCTACATCTTCTGTATTTGTTGGAATATTTTTAACACACAAATTAACTTCTGCTGAGACGGACAGACAGAAAACTAATTATCATTACAATGAATAATAAATTATTTTACTCAACTGCCGGAGTGCTTCCGGCAGATTTAATCACACTGGCACTGGCAGCTTAATTTGCTGATATAGCATATCCAGCATGAAATTCTAGAGCAACCAGCATACTTCGATATAACACACACACCAGCATATACAGCTGGTATTTGCTGTTGAGATAAATCCAACAAACTATGCTTTATACCAGCAAAGTTTGCTTGTTGAATTTCGAGCATATCCAGCTCAATTGCTGATCCAGCATATCCAGCATGAAGTTCCACCACAACCAGCAAAAATCAAAGCCAGCATAGTTGCTGTAATACGCTGGTCCAGCAAGTTCATCCAGTTATGCTGGCAGTATATCCAACAAAGAATCCAGTATAACCAACATAAATCCAACAATTCTAGCACAATCTAGCATATTTTTTTTTGCTAGAACCAGTGTAACGAATTGAAGAAACCCCTTTCATAAAAAAAGGGAAGGGGACAAGATGTGCACCGAAAATCGCACATGGCTTCCTCCCTCTTTTTTTTTTATTTTAAAAAAAAGTTTTTTAAAGATCCAACTAAAAGGAGCAAAGTTTCGGACCGGGTCAATTGAAATCAGAGTATCAACCAACTCTTGTAAATGACTGCACGAAAACTAAACAGGAGGAAGGTAGAGATCCTGTCCGATTCTTACAGTACCATCCTGACCTGAGAACGACTGTGTCAAGCAATCTCTGAATGACTCCATTTCTCGAAATCACATTCCCGAATCCACCTTATGTTACGAATGAATAAAATTCAAACGTAACGCAAGGAAGGATTACGCAGAAACGAAATTTCGATTAATTGAGTGATTCAACCCAGGTTTTCCTAAGTGTTACTACCATCTATTAATATAACTCATATCTATAAATATTTAAGAAAGGAGGCTCCACAGAAAAAAAAGCCAAATATATATTGAGCTCCTGCGTAGCCTAGTCGGTAGCGCACTCGGCTTCAGTGCGAGTGGTTCGATTCCCGGTGGGGCTAAAAAATTTCGGTGTCATCGTGAGGACAATTGGGGAGCTGCTGTGAATAAAATACAGTGGCGATCACAGTGAGAGATTCGGCTCTCCTCTCCCAACACGTCTGGTCAGCGTGGGAGCAGTAGACCAACTCCTCCCTTCGGGAAGAGGCCTCATCCACTAGTGGATTGAATAAGGCTGTCATTTATTATAAATAAATATATATATATATATATATATATATAATGATTTCATCTACCCCTCTTACATTTGGACGTCGTCTCGGTAGTTTCTTTTCTCTAGGAATCAATTGTACTACATTTGTAGCACGAACCACGATCTCATATTGCATACTTTACAGCAGTGGCGGCGCAAGGCAATCTGGGACCCGGGGCAAGTGAATTTGATTGATGCCCTCTCGCGAGCACAATTGTGAGCGCAGACTACTACTATTGGCCATAATATCCTACTTCCCCGTTATTCCTAGCCCTTCGGAAAACTGGGGTACTCACTAACCAAGACGGAAAACTTCCCGTTCACTCGCTATAACCTGTGCATGAGAATGAATATTGATACTGTGGAGAGTCATGCTGTTAAACCATACGACTACAGGCAAGTGCACAACTAAGAGTCCTGAAACTGCATAATTACATTGTTCTACTGATTTATCTTAACGAGTAATAATTCATTTACGGAGTCCGGCACATAGTGGGACGACCCCCTCCAAGAAAAAACACGTCGAAATTAATACCGTCTGAGCATTGAGAAAATAGGCTGCTGGTTGAATTTTGGTCAGGAAGTTATAGGTGTGCTATCTGCTTCACATTCATGTAGTAAATGGGATATAGCATGTTTTATCTTAACGAAGCGCTAAAAAACAGCTGGTTAACATGGTAGCGATACCGAGACTGGTCTTGGTCTCGTCTCGAATTCGAGACCAAAACCGATAACGAGACTAAGGTTCAGGAATCGAGACGATACCGAGACACTATGAATTGAGACTTACTCGAGATGAGACCAAGACATCCATCAGACTCGAGACGAGACCGAGACTTACCTCTCGAGACTATAAGTTTTATTTTCACGAATGTCACGCGTGACTATAAGTCATATAAATTGTCAGTTATCAATGCCAAACTATTTTCTGTTGTCTTTCAATAATAATATAAAAGTGTTGGAAGTTGTTTCGGGGACAAATAAGTACAGACATTTATTTTCTTCTGTGAATTCTCATCCCCATGATTTCTCCCTGCTGATAGTCTGTTACTTCTGTTGACACTCTCCCATTTCTATCAGCCTCTGCTAGACTGATCCCGTAAAGACTGTAAACCATACTTCAAGAAGCCATACTGTCTAAATTGTAATATAGATCTTTTATTACACCATTTACTTATAAGATTTTTGAAATATTGGAAAGATTTTTGCAATACTAACCGCTACAGCTATGGACATAAAGATTGTCGCATGTCTATAGCTGACATTTCTTCTCTCAAATATAAATATATTGAAGCATCATATAAATTCACTGACTTGTAATGATAAGCAGAATAGCGTAACGTATTTGTGTGAAAAATATTGTCGTAATTTCTTGCCAAACAAGGGTAATATACAATAAAATTAAATTTTGGGTCGAAAAAATTTTGTCCAAAAATCGCAGCAAGTTGTAAAGTTCCCTCGTTTTCCCCCCGCAAAGGGATTTTTTGTAACCTAACCGGAATTTGTAATTTTAGGTTTTAATAATAAATTAAATACTTAAAGAATTTAATGAAGACAGCAATTATTAAAGATGTAGATGAGGGTCAATTGTATGTTATTGACACATTTGTTTCTTTAAATAATGTGATTCAACTTCGGTTCTGCAAATTCAAACTAATAAATGAATGCCAAATGAGACAATTTTAAGGGAAGTTAGAAAGCATGTAATTTACTAATGACCATCACTGCCCTCTGCTAGTAACTGAACGAACTATATGATCGATGCGGTTATTTTAATTTCAAGTGTGCATACAGTGCAATCAGAGCAGATAGTAATCAAGTGTTTTAATTTTAGATCATCTTGTCAGATTTGCTAACGTTTCTCAAAACCTTGCTTCATTAATAGGAAGTGGAAGATTTGTTGAAATGTTTGTTGGATGGCTAACAAAACTCTCCTTTCTTACAAATTTTTGACTCATCGTGATGGCAAACTAGCCGATTAGTTTAGAGCAGCGGTTTCCAAACGTTTGACATGTTGAGTAATGTGTCCGTGTAGAGGCATTTTCAGACTACTTAAGCCATTGATAATTTAGGGGGTGGGAGTCCGGACTCGCCCCGAATTCCGATTGCTTTTAGTAAAATTAGTATATTATTTTTGCAAAATCATATGCATTTTACGTAAATTTCACACACAGATAGACCTCGGACTTCCCCTCCCGAAGTCGCCGGGTCACCGTGAAACCAACTTGTAGATACGTACCTGCCTTAAGCAAGTGATTTTTAAAGACAGGTTCTCGAAATCATTTTTCTGGTTCCCGGGAAAGTGCTGTTGAATCTGGAAACTTGTTTATTTTGTTTCCGCCAAAAATACGTAGGTTAAAAAGACATGATGCCAACGATCGAACTCCAAATAAACTTCAATAGATATCGGTCGGACTAGTGGGGTAACGGTTCTTTGCGGGTGACGTGTAGTTGAGTTGGCGTGGTAGGTCGTTGACCCCCTAGGAGGTAGTTGACCCCCATGACGTGGTTTGGACGTTTGTAGAAGATTACGATTGAATTTTGGATGGGAAAAGAGTGATGACATAATAGAAGAGTGATGCAAATTTAAGATGGCGGCCATAATGATCCACGTAGTTGGCTTGAGGTGACGTAGGAGGTGTTTGTATAACACTTCCGGTGAATTTTGGGGGAAAATAACGTCATAGGAAACGTGGCTGAGCTATGATGTGGTGTGGAAATTCTCATCATGTGACAGAGGTCATTGACCTGTGATGTTGAGAAATGTTGAGTACAACGTAACCATGATGAGATTGTAGTGCTGGAGCAAGTCAGAACATGATTTTTGAGGTCATGAGGTCATTGTCCGGGAGGCAGGATAGTACATGATGTTTGACGTCACGGTGTGGGTAGAAGAGTTGACTATTAACGTCAGAAGGTCATTGACAGGATGTAGGAAATTACTTATTACCTGACGTCATGGCGTGGGTGAAAGTTTTTGATTATATATAGAGAGGGCAGTAGTGTTGTATGTATCATTATAAAGAGAGGCAAGCTTCAGTCATGGCAGAGCAGCAGCAAGGTGTAGCACGTTTTGATAAGTTGAGAGTAGAAGATGTGGAGGAGCTTAACGATACATTGGAATTATTGGATAGTAGTTATGAAGAAGAAGATACCGTACCATATATAGTTTGTTAAAGTCTAAAGTGAAGAGTGAACCATCATTATTATCTTCCTTTTCATTTAATAAAGAGGAGGATGACGATGACGAGGATATTAAGGAAGTCTATTGTTCGTTAGCGCCAAAGACAAAGACGGAAGATGATGATATTAGTATGCTATATTCATCATTAGCTCCAAAGAAGAAGAAGAATACAAAGACAAAGCAGCGTGTGTTGGAGGGAGTCGAATATCCTGTAAAGAAGCGTTTGTGTTATGATAATGCTGGAGTGAAGCAGTCATCATCAATACTATCAAGAACAGCAGCAGCAGTGGGAAGAGCTTCACCACTACTAGGTTCAGCAGGGAAAGCAGTAGCGAAACCAGCAGGAGGTACTCGAGTAGTTGTGAAAAGTGCCAAGTGTGGATGCAAGAACAAGTGGGTAGATGAGAAGTGTATTCGCCTAGCTTTACATCAGTGGAATCCTAAAAGTACATCGATTTGTGAAGGGTGTTTTAATGAAGAAAATAATCAAAGTGGACATGCGTGTTTAGGCTATATCAAACCAAATGAACTAGTAACAGGCGAAGAAATAGAAAAACATTTTCGTAAATGTGTATGGAGAGTGATCTTAAAACCTACAACAGAGAAAGAATTGTACGGTATTTATAAGCAAGATCATCCTGAACTGAGTAATGTTGATGATGATGAAACAATTATATGAAATATGGGCTTTGGAAGGTGGTAAAAGTTCATATGCAAGGTATTATTGATTTGTTACATGACAAGGATCGCAAAGGAAAAGATTGAGTGAGACTCTAAAGTACTGTAAAAGGAACAAGTGAAAAAATGTCAGACTATTGTGTATTTTGTGGTGGTATTTTTGTTGTGGACTCATGTGTTTTACGAACTTTTCGTACTTATTTAAAGGATAACCCAATCACTTGTAGTGGCTGCAAGTTAAAGATTCTTCATAATAACTGTATATATGTGTGGAATACGGGGAAAGTACTTTCAAAACATTTGTTGAATCAAGTGAATCACCATGAAACTTTTGTGGAGTACTATGAAATTTTTAAACGACAGGGTCATGTAAGTATTTCGATGAATATTTTTTTTTCAAAAGTTGTAGAGAATTAGTTCATAATACTGAATTCATTGCTCAACTCATACCTGATGTCATTCATGAACAATTTTCTGTAGAAAAGTTTGTAAGTGTGTCTTCAGAACAGTACATTATTGATGTGGAGGGATTTAAAATCTCTGCACATGAGTTTATTATGAGAGAATTTTGTGTTGTAGCGTGTGATTCTAGTCTCTTATTCCACTGTTTAGTAAAACTTCCATGTGACATTACGGAACTAGTGCAATGGTTAACACAAAACTTTCACAATTTACATTGGGACACATCAAATGGATACAGCGTTTCAGGGACCTTCGAATCAAAGAGCTGCTTTCGTGCAGAATACCATATCAGCATCATCAGCATCGGTTGTGATTGCCGAGGAAAGTATCCAACAGACAAGTGAAGGGTTAAAAGCCATCTGTATTTCTGGGCCCAACCGACTTAATGGCAGCGTGGTGTGAAATTGCTACCATGAAAGGAACGACTACAAAGGCGAAAATAATAATAAGATGTTTGAAGACTTACATCCGAAAATGACGCTATACAATCAGAGTAGGCTGAGAACGATTTCAGCTATGTGATACAGAAAGTTCCACTAGAGGCGCGGGAAGTGTATGTAATCTCTAACGTTTTAGCATTGGTGGATTCCTATTTTTCGCATGTAGAACGGTGTTCCAGCAGTAGTGGGACATGTTGACATTCATCGTCATTTTTATTGGCTACATTTTGATCTCGACATTATGTGATCACAATAGTGAACTTCCTTTATTTTTCATAAGGAGATTCCCCACTTCTTTTGTGAGTTCCCTTGCACAATTTCAATTGGGCCTCAGTTATTTCACTATTATTGGTATGCAACCTTTCACAGCATATTGATTCGGCTTGAGGTAATACTATTGGCGAATTGGCAATGACTTTCATGTTATTAATGCTACTCCTTACATTTCGGTCGCTTTGAACTCACGTTAACTAGAGTACATTTCTGGGCATTTTTCATTACGTGTTTCGACACTTGTGAATCGCCCTGTTTCATGTGTTGTGCTCTACCGACACTGCAGATGTCTCCCTAGACCATGCGGCTACAAATTTACTCCACTTAATACTCAGAACGTCACTGTTGGCCATCATCCGTACCTGGCGATTATGCAACCACACACAACGGGCATTAAAGTGTCCGCCATTTTGTATTTGTTTAAGATATCGACTTAATACAAACGAATTATTGTTACCAGGTGGGAATGCTATCCATACATATCCATTTAGACCAATCTTTGATTGGCAGATTGTCCGGGAATCCCTACGTTCCTTTGGTGAATCCCTTGCGCGTGCATTGTTGGGTTCTGAAGCATACATATTTCAATAGAGCAAGTATGACTTCTTATGTTAATTTTTTACCCGCGCTCTGTACGTTGGATAGTTTCCGAAATATTGGCGTCCGAAATTAATTTTCCCACGCTTTCGGTACCTTGTAGATCCGAAAATATGTCCGATCCCCGAAAGTTCAAGAGGACTTTTTTTCTTGTCTCAGTGTCTCCGAAGAGCTTTAACAGTTATTTTGCAACGCCCGATATATATATATATACATATACAGTATATATATTTTAACACGCTAGCGGCATAATTTTGAAGATATTTGAACAAAATTTTAATATGTTGTTTCTAGGTCTAATAGCTCGGTTAAGTTCGTTAATGACCAAAATCGGTCGCCATCTTGAATCCAAAATGGCCGCCGAACCCATTGTTGTATAGAATACACAGCCTAAACCGCTGGGGCTATTGAAATCAAATTTGGCATAAAGGTACAACATCACTGTTTGATTACGAAAATGTTACCTAATGAATTCAAAGACGCCATCTTGGATCCAAAATGGTGAAAGCAAGAAATCGTTTGCGCTAGAGAGACGAAATTTGGCAAGGTGTCACTAGTAGTTAAAGAAAATATTACGAAATGTTGAAAAAGTTGCCATCTTGGATCCAAAATGGCCGCCGAACCCATTGTTGCATAGAATACACAGCCTAAACGGCTGCAGCTAGAAATATCAAATTTGTAACACGGTACATTATCACTTGTATGTTACTAAAATATTACATGATGTATCCAAAGACGCCATCTTGGATCCAAAATGGTGGACCTAAAAACCATTTTCCACACTGTTTGAACTAGAGAAACGAAATTTGGCATAAAGGTGCATTATGACGAGTAGTTTAGGGAAATATTACAACATTTGGGAATAGTCGTCATCTTGGATCCGAAATGGCCGCCCAAAATCCCGTTTTGCACATCGTTTGAGCTGGATAAATGAAATTTTACTTGAAGGTGTACCATCACAAGTAGGTCACGACAATATAACAAATTTTTCAAAAAGTCGTCAACTTGGATCCAAAATGGCCGCCCCAAAAACTCAATTTCCAATTCATTGAAGGTAGAGAAACGAAATTTTCTTTGAAGGTGTATGACCAAAAGTAGGTTACAATAAATGGGGAAAACCTCCCCTTTGGGGACGCAGGTCCGCGTGGGAAGGTGCAGATGGACACCATGGTGGTGTAGCGCTGCAGGGAGATTTTGGTTAAGATACAGGAGGCGCATCCTCTGAAAAGCGCTGAAGTTGGGGGCCAACCCCCTACAGGGGTCTGGGGGCAGCGCTCCCAGCGAAACAAAGCGAGTGAGTTTTGTGGGGTATCGTTGAATAGCTCTTAATGAATAATAAAAAAAACAATGAATAGTTTATCGATAGCGCTCATATAAGGCGAGATTTCAATTTTTGAAAATAAAAAAACTCGAGATCTACCTCAGCCTGTAGGCCTACCGACAGGGATTTTTTTTATAAACTTATTGGACTGATATTATTTTGTAATAAAACTGGTGATGGGCAAAAAGCCACAAATCCCGTGTATCTATTTTGACCCTTCCGAAACGTCACGCTAAAAACAGCAGAAGGTTAGGATATCCCTCCAACTTTAAATTTTTTGCTGTGAAAAATCGATAGAGACCGTACAAAACTTCACCCTCCCAGTTTTGACTTTACTCCTCCGCATACTAATAATCCTGGTGGAAACCCTAATCCATATCAGTTTTAATCCGATATTCGGTTACTTTTTGAATCTTATGTTAGAACTATAAATGCTGCATTGCGTAGCACCTATGAACTTTTCCGTACGAACATTTCTGGCGGCCGAAATTAGGTCGGCATAAGCAATTTAGCTGGCCTGTTGGGGGAGATGTTTTGTGGTCCTACATAGGTTTTGAAACTTGTACGGGAGTAGGTCAGCTGGTGGTCATCTAGCCAACTCTCTCTCTCTCTTTCTCCCTCGTATGGTTAAAAAAAATAATAAAATTGGTTGGCCCAAGTGTGGATTCAGGACGGTAAACCAACGACGGTGGAGACACTAACAATAAATATGGCTAGACCAACATAACAATATGGTTGACAAGACAACCATTTTCTGTTGACAACCTAATAATAAAATCATTGGGCCAATGGATGTTGTAACGTTGGCATTGGAACTGCGTTGAATTCATCCCTAAAATGTGCATACGTTTTACCTAAAGTCTTTTTGTTAGGTTTTTTTTTTTTTTTTGCTTGGCTTGACATTTTATCAACCCCTAACATGTTACCAACCGGGCATACTGTTTTTCTTACATTGGCTTTTTGTTAGTTTTCTTCATCTTGGGCCAACTATTGGCGCTTTTGTTCTTGGACATTGGTTGGACATCCAATTCACCACAAACCAACGTTGTAGACATAATACCGTTCATAGGCTCAACGAAGGATGTTACTTGGGAGAGTACAATGGAACTAAAAACATTTTTTAATTCACTTGTATAAACTTGAGACTGGTTAAAGATACGGTAAACAAATTGCTTCAGTGAGTTTCTAAGGAAATTGCAGAGGAATTTGGTATGTCACTTGCCACTATTCTTACTTGAAGAAAATAAGTAGAATCCAAGATGGCGGACGGAGCATGTAGCATCAGAGATGCAGTACTTGGTCTCATTCACATTGCATATGGATACGTTCATATTCTGTGTAATGTGTAGAAATTATATGGAGATCTCAATACATACCAAAAATAAAATGCACACGCAATAACTTGAGAACGCTTAGAAGTATGGTGAATCTAATATCACCAGGGGAATTGTGAGAAAATTTCAGGTGTATTTGATACGTCACTTGCTTCTATTGCCATTTGAAACAAATAAGTTGAATCCAAGATAGCGGACGGAGAAAATAGTATGCATCACAAATACAGTACTTGGTCTCATTCACATGGCATATGGATAGGGCCTACATTTATATTCTGTATAACCTGTAGAAATTATGTGGAAATTATATGGAGAGTTCAATACATACGAAATATAAATTGCACACGCAATAACTTGAGAATGGTTAAAAATATAGTAAATCTAATATCATCAGTGACATTGTGAGAAAATTGCAGGTATATTTGATATGTCACTTGCCTCTATTAAAATTTGGAAAAATAAGTTGAATCCAAGATGGCAGACCTAAGATGGCGGACGGAGAAAGTAGCATGCATCAGAGATGCGGTACCCCTACTTGGTCTCACTCATGATATTATTACGTTCATGTTGCGTCAAATCTGTGGAAATTATATGATCCACACCCAATCACGAAGAAAGGTAGTTCTTCGAGTGACGCTAAGAAACGAGTCTGTTAGCGGCACTCATGTACCTCGTACATACAGCTAATTTCGGGTCTAGCGAACTATAAGCATTGCCTGATTTTGACGCTTGAACTTGGATTTGAAAGCTCTTTGCCATAATAAGACACACACAAAAAGGGGGGGGGGGTCGGTAAGACCTCCCTGGGACCACATAAGGTTAAAAAAATAAGAATTTCACATTTCTGGTGATAGCACCAACTCCAGACCATATAGGCGGCCGAAACTTCCAGAACAGTAATCTACTCTTCAATACCTTTCAAACGGTGTATAACACATCAAAATCCGTGAAGGGGTTCAAAAGTTAGGACTTTTTCTTAACCCAGTCACAGAATTTTCACAAATATAGACAAGGGCTTCGGTCTGTCTTTTTGATTTAGCAAAAAATGATTGAAACCATGGGGGGTTTGAGGGTCAATTGTGGGCCTCGTAGAGGCAAATTGATGCTTATTTTTTTTATAGGAGTTACCGTTTTCGAGATGCGGAGACCACCATGGTCTAAAATATGAAGACTATTCATTTTTTAAAAAAATATGCAGCCTTACAAAATAAGTGATATCCGTACAAGAACCTCTTCGGGGTAAAGGGAAGAGTGACGCAAGAATTCTACTCACAAAAGAGGTGATATTTATTTTGCAAGTGACTTTCTTTGTGTCACTATGGAGGGAAGGGAAGATACTAAGTCTCTTAATTTTATTACAAAGGAAACAATTCCGCCATAGTGACGCAAATAGTCACTCGTAAAATGGGTGTCGCCTCTTTTGTGAATAGAATTCTTGCTTCACTCTTTCTTTTAGCCCAAAGGAGTTCTTGTACAGATATATTTTACTAGGAAATCATAAAACTTTCCAAGCTCCTTCTAGAGGAAATTGAGAAACGTAGGAGCTCACACTAATTCTTTCACGTTGAAAACTATCAACTGTGAAAATTTCATTCAGGTCTAAGTGCGTTCCTTAAGTAAAAATCACATACACAAACTTCTATGCCCGAGGCGGGATTCGAACCCACGATCTTGTAGTCAAAAGACAAGCGCGTTAAGCCGGTCGACTACCCTAATCGGCAAAACATGAGTTGCTGAGTTGGAAGTTAAGCGTTTTTCAGACACAAAAAAAAATCATTTTTATAAAATACGTTCACAGCACTGACAGATATGGTGCTAAGGGACAGAGACACCCACGGTAATGATCTATTATGTCGAATAAAGTTTATGCTAATTTTGTATAGATAGGTCTCACGGAGTGGAAGCAATTTGAAAAACTGAATTTAAAAATGGGTTTGCAACACTGACCTACTGCGTCATTCAAGACTTTTCCAACGACACCTCATCCACATATTTACACCTTGTGGTTCCTGAAATTTAGTTTTTGCATAACGGATGGACGAACTGAGCGCGAGTATAAGGTCCCTTTTAGTTAGCTACGTTATCAATGGACCAACAACTGTCGGATAAATTAAGGTTTCTGAACCCAAAACTGAAGTCAGTTTCCCTGTACCCGCTTGAGCCACTAGGCTGCGTTTCAAGAGGAAGAACAGACAGTCGGAACAAATTAATTTAAAGGGGAACATTTTTTAGGGGAAGCGCTGTTAAAACGGTAGAAATCAAAATAGTGTTGGGACTGTAGAGTAGGAGTGATCGAAACTTTGGAATACTCCGGAATGTAAATCAGGATTCCACAAAATGGGGATTTCAGAATCACATAAAGTCGCAATTTCGAATTTCAGAATTCCGGAAAGTCGGAATTCCCGAATGTCAGAAAGTCGGAATTCTGGAATCGAAGAAATTCCGAAATTGACTTCGCACTTCGAAACACCCCTACTCCAGAGCTTAGCGCGCGACAAAGCTCAACGCTCGTGAGAGAACGAACCATGCTACTGAATACATTACTTCAAATGAAAAAAGAGAATTCATTCAATTTCCGTTTAAAGGGTATAAAAATTGGGTATTTGAGCATAATCATGCTGTTCAGTTATCATAATATTGTTTCGCCCACATATTATTATTTCGTGCTTGATTATACTCTCTCTCCCCCTTTACCCTCTCTCCTTCCTTATCTAACTTACGCGTCGGCGCATAGATGAGTTCCATCAAATCGCTGTGATGCCGTTTGTTTGGGTACAGCAGCTGGTGAACTGCCGTCAGTCGTCACGAGCGGATCCGACTCCCAGCGACAGCGACCGAAATTGAGAGGTGTGGTAGTGGTTGTGAAGTGAGAGAAGAAAAAAGGCGGGTTTATTCTATATTTATTCCATAGTGTCTGTGTGAACCACGAAGTATATCCTTCAGGGGAACGTGCGTTGGCGATCAAAGAACAGAAAAATAGTCGAAGGGGACGTCGATAAAGTAAGGTAAGTTTTACATCAATCATATAATTAGTTTTTACTCTATTGTGCATTGTCTCTACAAAATCTTCATATTTATATTTTTATGCGAAATCTTCGACAACTAAAATAGCGCACATTTCGATTAAATGTTTTGGGGAAATTGAAATCCCCGAACATAATATTTCACCCTCTTATGTCATTCCATTGGCCTTACACTTTGGTTTCATTCGATCGATCCGCGCAAAACGATGCGTATTCGTGCGTATTGCGTAGCTGTGTTCAACGTCGAAAATAATACAATGTATGTGCATGCTTGTCCAATAGAAATGATTTCACATTTCTGTATGTTCAGTGTCTGTGTACAACCTCTTAATTTTAAAAAAGAAAAATGTCAGTTTGCGAGAGAATAAAAACACGAAACAGATAGTGCTAGGAGGAACGAAAAATCCAGTTCCTATTTTACACTGCAATTATAACACCCTCAACAATTACAATGATTAGAATTGTTTGTCTTTTATGCATTCTGTAACGACTTCTCATTCACACATAATATGCATACTTTTCATAACTTCACTTTTAGAACCTTTCCGATTGTTCAAACAGGTTTAAAAATAGAGGGAGACGTAATCACGCACTCCCGATTGATTGGTCAGTCTTTACGATGATGAAAGCACGAAACAAACTTTATGCTTTGCTAACAGGAATTCCATAACAAGGTTTTGATATACATATACAAACAGGTAGATCCATATTGTACTAGAATAATTCATCTTTAAAAGTTGATGAAAACTCACTGGATTTACATCGACTTCATTTACTTTGTATTCTAATAAATAGAGAACTCCAAAAAATGGGGAAATAGGTCTATGTGTACTGGAAATCTGACATAGCAAATATGAGCAAAATATCACATTATGTCCACTGACCTTCCTCTATACTAGCTGTTAGTACTGTACTCGCAGACCGCGAGTTCAAATACCAGGACAGCCAGTCTCACGAAGTATTATTATTCCACTGATTTTTCCTCATTCATACAGGACGAATTGTGGAATAGTACATTAATATCATTAGTATTTACCTTCTAATGTTGTAAGAATCAAGATTAAATAAATCACTGAGAATGATTACCTCCTTTGAAGCTAGGAATTACCACCTTTGACATGAAGATTGTTTCTATCCACTTCATACACAGTATGTAACACAGACATGTTATGTAGATTACCTATTATTCCCAAAATATCCTGTTATTCTCTTCCTTCTCAAATGCTCACTTTCTGTGTTTGAATCAGCCCATTTTTAGCTGATTTTTTTTTTTTACGAGCGGAGACTATTGCACGCCAGTTTTTAATTTATTTATGACCTTTAGGCATCTCAGGTTCAGGCCCGGATAGGGTAGGGGAGAGGATGTTGAAAGGTAGTGGGCTAGGGACTAGTTTTGTAGATAGTAATTGCATCTACAATACAGATCTGTCTTTATAGCGAATAGGTTAAAATTCAGTAGACAATTCGCATAGACACTGAGACATTCTGTTGTGTTCTATTTTGATGTAGAACTATTCAATAATGTCATTTTCGAATGTAGAATATGTAGTGACTAGGAGTCTGGGTACCACCACCTCGGCATTCGTCCGTTGAATTTTTTTTTGAAACCCTCAGTCAAGCGTACCGATAACAGAAGTCGAACCCACGTACCTTAGCAGTGCTAATCCAAAGCCAGCGACTGGAAGCATTAAACCAGTGAAATTTAATAAAACGTACTGGCATTATATGGTACATCTAAGCTTGTTTCTACGACACAAAATAGTTAATGATTGGGTGACTCAACGCACTAAGCAATGATAAGTTGCCTGAAAGTCATAAATAAATTAAAATTATTCACTACACAATGTTAACAGTGTGCACTTCGCTATCAAAAAATAAGGGAACATATAATTTATATACAGTATAGCCATGGGCGTTACCAGTGGGACTGAACGGCTCAGTGGACCTCTAGTTGCTATCGTCTTCAAAGTGGAAATAAACAGTAAAGTTAGAAGGAAACGTTTTTCGAATTAAAATGCTATTTTATAATAAGGCAGTACGTAACAAAACATAATTCAAAAACATTGCAAAGCTGCATATTACAACAAATCAACTCGTAACTAGACTTGTAATGAGGTTTGTGCTAATAATATACACTGACCTTTCTCTGAAATCTAGGCTCTACATTCCCCCCCCCCCTTCATGAGCCCTTTCGATTCCTCCTCCTCGAAATATTCTGGTGACACCTACGTGTATATTTTGATTTCAATCCTTGTGTTCATTTCTGTTAGATAATTAAATTGAAGCATGTATCGTAATAATTGAAGAAATTGCTTCAGGGGTAAACAGGGAGAAAACAGCGGGAGGGCGATGAATATGCTTAATGAGTATTACTTCTGCCGAGTCATGTGTACTGTACATCATTGAATCACACGCTTTTCTGGCTTGGGCTTGGTTGGGGGAACGTAATGTAGGCAATTTCATCATTAACAGCAATTTCATCTTTTAGTTGTATGTTTTCGAATGAGACTTTTCTGGTAAAGTCACACTAGTCTGTTTATGATTAAATGTTGAATTAGTTTTTCTTGTGTAATCGTAAAATAATCCTCCTTTCTCTTTATTTGACTACACCCATAAATGTTTTTCTTAACACGAAATTAATTTAAAATAATGTAAATGTTGTGGAAGGTTGAATGAGTAATTTGCAACCAGACACTTTGAATGAGATTTATTGAGGTTCCACGTGACATCATCTCAAATTCTCTTGTTATATGAAATATGAAAACCTCATGTTGTGTCGTATCTTGTCCAGTGCACCTCCTTAACTACTTCTATTTTGTCGTTGGCTTGTGATCTGATTTAAATTGCTATTTTTTCTTCTTTTAAAAACGCAGAATAACAAAAATAATGAACGATCGTTTCGGACGTTTGCGAGGCAAATCCACTTTGAAATGAAGACGGTCCAGTTCCTGCCCCACAGTAGCACACAAACGTTGAAAATACGTGTATTGAACGTTAGTACCGAAACGTTATGTTAACGTTGTAGATGTACCGAAATGTCCGCCTGTTCAACGGTTTATTCTACCTTGAATAATGGTTAAAAAGAAACGATGAAGAAACTGGTTTAGTTGGCCAAAACAGAGCATGAATGCTGTCAAGTTATTGGTAACACACATTTGGTTTCATTTTATCCGTTGCTTTTATCACGAACTACGGTGTTAATTTTCCAACAGTAAATAATCCGAGCGGCTGCTGTGGGGGATCGAACACAGGAACGTTCTGCACTTCTCGTTGGTAGCTCGACGCGTTGACCACATATTCAAGAATCACCTGGAGAGGCCACTACTCTTTTACTGTATCGTTGAAATTAAATGTTCGTAGAAAAATATTGTTTAAAATTCAACCTGTTTTCAACATGCACATGAAAACCTGAAAAATAGTTATTTTCATTGTATTTGCTTTTAATTATAATGTTTAAGCAATTAAATTAGAAATACAAGGGTGAAACGAAACCAAGAACATAGTATGAATGATAATTAAAAATACGTCACATTAACGTCGTATCAACGAAATTCTAACTTGGTTAAAATATGGTTTAAAATTCAATCTGTTTTCAATGTGCACATGAGAACACCAACATTAGTTTGTGTCATTGAGTTAGTTTTTATTATATTTTTTATATAAAATTAGTAAGAAATGCATTAAACAAAATATACCATAGTTGCAAATATTTTATAACATATTGAATATACGTTGTATTAACGTCTTGTCATCACAATGACGTCTTTGTTGAAATATGATTTAAAAATAAACGTAGTTTTTTTCAACCGATAAAGGTTAATCAACGAAATGAACCTAAAATTAACGTTGAAAAAAACGTTTTCGTTCTACTGGGATGGTGTTTAGTTTAGCGCGTCTTGATATTCAAGACCCGAAACATTTCATTACGTCTCAAAAGCTTTAAGAAAGGCTATTCGCTAACTAGCTTACTAAATACGGCTGTTAAGTTATTATTATTATTTGTAGTCAAATATTCTAGATTCGATACTAATCTATAGACGTTCCGGAATTAATACTGTAATGGTTCAGTTGTGGTTTTAAACCCGATCAAAGGTATCGTCTGTTTGTTGAAAATTAAGATGAAAACTTCGTACGCTAAAATCACAAATCAGTTCAAAACGAAATTGAATGAAAAAAATAAATCTATTTTGAATGACATGCTATTAGGGAAGGTGTATTAACAACAGTTATTGTTGAAATCTCTTCATTTTGCTGACTATACTGTTAAATACACTTCTTGTACACTCTTCGCTGAAACTGGTGATTTGTGCTCAAAAACTGTACAAAAGAGTTGCCGTTTTAAAGAGTACACTTCGTGTATACTTACATTCGATTCCTTACACTTACTTATGATTACTTTTTATGCACTTCATGTTCACAGTTTGTTCTCCATGTATTTGATAAAATCAAATTCTGTTTTGCTTCGAACTTTTTCAAGCTATAGCGAAGGAAAGACATGATGATTATAGTGTGGCTTCATGACTCAATTGCTTAATGCACGAGATTATTATCGAAAGGAGCCACATTCTATACCCGCCAACGCTTTTACCTAAGTAAGAAACCAGCACCGCTTATTAATGCAATCCAACTTGTAAAAACACGCCTGTTCACATTTTCGGTCATTTAAAGTGCATAAATGGGATTTAAAAATGCACCATTTTCTGTGTGCAAAACATATACAAGAAGTGTAGTTTCTTTTTAAAAGTTTTAGAGTGTAAGAAAAGGAAACTTAATCAAATGAAAAAAATGCACTTTGAACGAAAACAACGTAATTTTCAATCAACTTTGAGAATGAAGGTTCTAAATTCAATGCGCATCGAACATTTTTAATGTTTCTCCGAACATAACTTTTGAATGAATGCAGCGATGCTGATGTAGAGAACATTTCTCCGGTGGTCGCGTTGAAGTAACCTAACTTCAACTTACACAAAGAAAAGGATAGAAAAATTTCTAGAAAATTAACCTTTCAAAATTACATCTAATTCAAGGCTCATTTCACAAAAGAATCATTTAATTGGTAATTGATTTCTTAACCGACACACAAAGGAGGCATGAAATAACTTCTCAATGCAATAAACTGCGTTCAAAAATGTCCCAAAAAGTGAAAAATATAATGAATGTAGTAGTTAAGAAAACATACTTAGTAATTATCTTACAAGCTTCCTGAAATCAACGCGATGGTGAAGTTCTTTATTTATTCGTTTCATAAACTATATTAGTTATAACTTTGGACCAACTTTAAGAAGATATTTAGCAAATGTTTTCTTACTGTTCATTATTTTTCACTTCGTAGAGCACTGTTAAAGTCGTCTCGTTTAAAGTTATTTTATTGTAAAAGTAGACTAAAACAATTGTTACTCATAATTCTACTATAAATATCAAATTCCGAAGTTTAGTGAATCTTTGGGAGAAAATAAAAGGGCATCCCAAACATAATGATCGGCCCCCTGATAGCAAATTGGGCTTTCCTGCTTACGAAACAAATCATGGTACGCTGAACCACTCCACTCGATCAAAAAGCTTCATTGACTATCGACACAGTCAGTCGTAACCATGGAATTTCGCAGACTTCGAACAATCATACATCCTCGAGTGTTTTCTCTGAGCTTCGTCAAATAACCACGCCAATCGCACTGTGTCCAAATGACTAAAATCAGTTTCTCTCTGATGTTCTGCGAGGAAAACAGATAAATCGCTGCAGCGAGGGAGGCCTGTAAGATTTTACCCTCCAAAGGACAAACTTTCAACTTCCCGCAGAAGTTCTAAAAGGTAACTAGTACCGGACTGTCTGTAGATGTAACAGTGTGTCGAAAATTTTCATACCCGCCATCTATTCTGGATTTTAGTAATAGCTACCGTGTTGTAATACTGTATATTAAGCTGAGTAAAGTCTGTTCTTCTGTCTTTCTGGAAACGTATTTTTTTTAAAAAACGAAAGAGCAGTCATAATGTGTACGTAAATTCTCAAACATCGACCAGCTACTAAAATAGAGTGCTGTGAGGTCTTTAATAAGTTCACTCTAAATTGTGGACCACAAAAAGTTTTCTCTCCCGTATTAAGCTCATTGAAAGAAGTGAGTTAATGCTGCTATTTTATTAGCTGAATTGAAGCGGTACTTCCCCTTCTGGACACGCAAACCATTGTGTGAGATAGTTTGTAACATTCCTTCTTTCTCTGTTGATTCATTTGCAACCGATGCTCTTTAGTTATGAGAACATCTTTACATCGCGTGAGTGGTGGGTTCTTTGTCAACATCACTGTTAAATCCCTTCCGTGTGACCTTGAATTCTCAGTTTGCTCTCTCTATATGTTTGTATATTCAATTAACTTCTACAAAGGTTGTTAAATGATTTAAGTCACGACTTCGCTAATAATACAGGTTGGAAATACAGACTATATTCAAATATTATTGAAACATTTGCAGGAAGAGATACAGGGTAGTTCGAAAAAACACTTTTAGAAAATTCGATTGGAAGTAGGGCGGAAAAGTTGCCCACTGTTATCAGTAGCCTATGTCACACAGAAAATTTGAGATTTTTTGGTCAACTTTTTAACTTCCCACACAACGTTTGAAACTTTATGCAACCGCCAACAGGACTCGAACTCGTTTGGCGGCAGCCTTAAGTGGAATTTGGCAGAACTTTTGATATTTTCTTTTTTTGGTACACTTGAAGTATTTGGAACACAATAACTAAGTTTTCATTTTAAATGGTATACCATTTACGGTAATGAAGAGAAAATAATATTTTAAATATTTCAGTCATGGGGAGAAGAATTTCTACACACTTTGATGTGTGCACGTGCAAATGCGTCCAACCTGAGGATAAATGCGAGTATAAAGCTAAGTTAAAGGGTCCCCGTCAGGGAGCTTGATTTTTTGCGTGAACAGCGAAGCACCAGGAAGATGATGGTGGGTTCCTTAGACAGCAAAACTACGGCTAAACTTAAGAGATGTCAAGCTAGAAAACAGGAAGTTGAAAAAAATGAAACCTACGCGCTGGTCGAAATACAGCATCAGCTGCAGGTACAGATAAAAGGAAGATTCTTCATCAATGGACATAGAATATACAGACAGCACCACAGATTCGGAATTTGATCCACGATCACGAACTTCGGCAGGAAGACAGCACACAATCCCGCATGCCGCTTTTAAGAGGATGCTGGCCTAATATCGGCGAAAAACACAGCCAGTCATAGACAAATCAAAGATAAGGGGAGAAGAAAAAAAAATTAGCACCATATTACTGAAGAATCAAAGAATGGAAGGCATCGCTATAAGAAGTGTTTATTTTGATGGACGGGTAGACCGCACTTTAGAGTAGCTCAAATTGGAAATAAACAACATCGTCGAGAAGTAAATGAAGACCATACTGCATTGGTGGAAGAACTCGGGTTATTGGAAAATATTGCGCCTACGTTAGGGCATGGGAACACAGTTGCCACCGCCATTCTTGATTTTCTTCAGGATAAGAAAATACTGTAGATATCTCCGAAGTAACGGTTTTGGGATGTGATGAGACTATTGTGAATACGGGTAGGAGTAATGAAGTAATTAGCTTGTATAGAGAAAATACTTGGAAAGGATATGTAGCGCTTAGCACGTTTGTTCCACACGAACGAGCTCCCTCTTCGGCATTTAGTGCAGTATCTAGATGGTGATTCTAGTGATCAAAAGCACTATCAGACAAAAACTTAATGACAATGATAAACTGCCTAGAGTATCTTTTGAGGTTGATTGGATCAAAGATCTTGAAGAGATAGAAGATCTTAGCACCGATCAACAATATATGCTCGGCATTATTTTCATATATGTAACCATCTATATATGAAAAAAGTTTGCTAAAAAGAGCTTTGTCCAGTCCGTCCGTCCGTTCTACTGGTCATTCCTTTTTTTTTTAATATCCAGTTTAACACGTAGATAAGCCATCAAGAAACCGCATTCCTCTCCGTCAAGTCTGAACTGAAGGAGAAGTGTTTGAGTGTTCTCCCCTACACATAGGAGAGTCTGGTTACGATAAAGGAGGCGCATCCCCCTCAAAAACTTACCAAGTTAAGGGCGCTTCCCGCCACGTGGAAGCGAGTATTGTTGAATGGCCCAATGACTGTTGCCAACATATTATATTCAACCTTATCTTCTATTTAAATCATTACCATTTCCGTTACATAACCACAATTTACAATTTCTACTTTGTCATAAGAGAGGAACTTACCTGGATACATATTAACCCTATTAAAAAGTTATTGAACTTTTCAATCAGAAGAATTCAAGGTTCGTGTTCAGGAAAAGAAAATAATCTTTCATCATTTTTTTCCCGTGTTACTGATAACTTTTCTTTTTGAAATATGTCAACCCCAATATTTATAATTCATCTAAGCTGGATGAGTCCTGTAATCTTATCTCTCAAAGTTTACAGCGTCTTCATATTTGCAATGTCATGTCACGTCATTTTAACACTTTTTTTATATCAAGAATGATACTAAGCTGCATTCTTTACCACACACTTAAATTTGTATTGTTTTCCTTTTATATCACCTTACCGTAGATATTTGTTATTTTAAAAAAAAACTAAAAAACAAAACACGAAGATCTTTCTATATCGTAGGGCGCTACATAAATATCTGTATGATGTATTGCACGAATAGGCTTATTGGCATATGAACGGACATCCTAACGATAACGCAAACTTTCTGCAACAATCGTCTCTATCCGTTCAGACCTTCAGAAAATTATGCTTCATTCGTTTCAAGTATTTGCAACTCATGGTGTTATATCAGTTTCTCTTGTTTGCATATAAGAGATGCTTCTCATGCTGCCTTCTTGACATTTTACACGAAGGAAAACCGAAGGCCATTCGCTTCAGCAAACGATTAGATGTAATGATAAACACACGAATTTCCTTCAGTGAAAGAATACCTGCTCTTCCTTTATTCCTCCTTGAAATTCACGTGATAATCTGTTTGCAGTATACTGTACTTTCTCCGTAATCAGTTTTGTTGTTCAGAATCTCATGAGGAAAATGTTCTACATATGCTGTCAACTTCCTTTAAATGCAACAAGTCTTCGTCTGGGTTCTGTTGGAAACATTACCGGTAATAATTTATAGTTGCACGCATCACATCTACCAAGCATAGCAGCACAGAATATCGGCTCAATAACGCCCGATATTGGGTCGATGTTGGCCCGATATTCCGTGCTGCTAGGGTAGTTTCATGCAATGTAATGCTACAAGTTTTCGAATATTCGAAATTCAACTTCTTCCAAATACTAGAAGTCAATGTTTATTATTCGAAGTTCGATATTCAAATATTATCATTCTATATTGGAGCTTTGAATATTCGAATAATTTTGGTAATACCGATCCAGTGATCTAGCAATTAGAACACCCACAAGTGACAGCATTTTTAATCTTGCCTATGGTCTTTAGACGACTATGTCTCAGGTCGCAATATTAGTCATGTTTCGAGAACACTTTTACAGTTGGATTAGTTGCTACTTTCTTTCTGGTCAAATCTATCTAAGCCTCCACAGCAGGCTGCTCACCTCTGCTCTTGTCTGCAGATTATATTTTCTTCCGAGAAAATAAGGATAGTGTATATCAAACAGTCATGCCTAGCATTCTCATAGAATGTATGGCTTGGTATAGTCCAAAGAGTGGTAGATGATATTTAAGAATTTTAAATAGATTTTATGGCGTTATTTATTTATTTTACTCGACCCGTTATATTACTTTACTCGAAAAATCATACTCCAAGGACATTATTTTTGTTTTTGTAGTGTACACGAAGTTAGAAGTATTTTGATGTCTTTTGCAGAAGTCTATTTCTTAATTATCGTCGAAACCACTTAAGAGTTGTGTCATGATTTATTGCGTAAGAGGAACTTATATAGTGAAATACCTGTTTGCATTAATGTATAACTAAAATAGGTGCATAAAAGTGCTACGTAATCAAAATGTTCTAGTTCGAATAGTTCATTGAATAGTACATCTTTCCAACACTTCCGCTTTACTCGACCATAGCCTAGATGTGAGATCCACGAATAAACAACACTGAGGCTGCTGCTGCTAATAATAATAATAATAGTTATTATTGAACTGAGTATTTAAGGTCTTTAGACAGCTTCAACTCAGGCCCAACAGTTATTATTATTTGCTTCTCACCCTCCACTGCAGATTTTAACAGTAGAAGTTACAGTAATCATTTATGCTTGTACGAGATCTAATTCTTGCTTGTATAAAGGCTCTGTATATTCTACGTAAACATTAACTTTGAATCCTACTGTGGCATTTAAAATTGGATGTGTATTAACTTCTGTTGCATAAAAGAACAAAATGGAAACTTATGAATGCATTTCTGAAATGTCTACCTAACCATTAACTGACAGACGACCAATTTAGTATCCGTTGTTTATGGACAGACATTTCTTCCCAAGTAAGAGTTACGAGAAGGTCTGAAAGACAAAACATTCGATACATTTGAAAAGGGAATGTCTCTACTACTGAATTCGAAATAACCATAAATCAAAGGACGCCTCCGTATCTGTAGCTTTACTTCCACTAATCCAGTCTCCTGACTCTCCAAGTGACCAAATCACAAGGAGGAAGTAATACAACGTAAAATATAGCGAGAGGAAGGGTATATAAATAACACATGAAAGCATGGGAGACTTAATGGATATAATTTCGAAGTTGTAAACACAAAGAGTTTATTTAAATTCAGTGTTAGATCAGAATTGAAAGAAACACGCGGTGGTAAAATTTTGCTCCAGTCTTACCGTCTCTGAACGGAACAAGTTTTATCCATCCTTCGCATCCTGAAATTGTTTTTCTTATTTAAAAAAATGTTAATATTAATTGCTGTATTTGTATAAAATAGCACCTAATTTCCTACACATTAGTGTGGAGTAATGATATATTGAAATGTTCCCTGTCTTCTTCTTTGGTTATCAATCCGGGAGACAGGTTCTGGAGTCTTTATTGTATGCATCCACATAGTTGTTGATGAGATTTAGAAAGAAACCTGGAAAACCTTAATCGGGTGTGAGCAGTATTGAAGGCTTTGCAACTTTTGTAGTGCAGATCCGATGTCAGATACTTTCTGCCATAGATCATATAAGCTGGATAGAAAACACTGATGTTTTCAGAGTTTATTCCCCCCCCCCCTTTATATGCTCGTTTAATCGATCAGACATTGTTATGGGAAATAATAGTTAAAATTAGCAATGTTGTTTGTATTTATTAACTGATGGAGTGCTGTGTATGTAGGATGACTGTATACAGGATGTTGCAGTGATCGAATTAAGGCGCGGAAGGCTGCGGTAAGATGCGATTCCCCTGGTTCATGGAAATGAAATTAACCATCATTAGTTGGGTGAGATGGTACAGTAATTTACTTGTATTATTGCAGTAACACATTTTAAACTGTTGAACTATATTCTGTTTTAAATACTGTACATTGAAGAGGAAAATCCTAGAAATACACCTTTCATGTCATTAATAAATTTACTAGTGTTCAATATCAGCCAAAGTTTGTACTACTTCAAATCTGGATTTGAAATTGAGAAATTAAATTCATGCATAATATTTAACTTTTAAGTTCATATTTTGATCTGTCTTGATCATTTTGTGGTAGGACAAACAACAGAGTGTGTCCGCAAAGCTAACATTAAAATTGAGTTCGAATATCCTAACCATGCAATCCTCCTAGTTTTGTCCATTCAACACTGGATGTAACAGGATTCGACCAACGAACTTCCCACGTGAATTCCTGACATCAAAACAAGAAAATAGAAGTTATCAGGAATATGAGTGTGACCGATTTCACTTCATTTTCAAGACACAGAGGTTCCAACTTGGAACTTAAAATCGACTTTTTACGAAGGTAAATAAAATAAATACTTCTCGATAAAATATGAAAGATGAAGTAAAGTAAAATTGTTTCTTGAAATTCAATAGCGTGGATCTGAGGAGTTAAAACATAATGTCATCGGGTTGTTAGTGTTGCCAACCTATTAACTTTTCAAATGGCAGTGTCGGTTTGTTGTGTAATTGGTATACAGAATAGTGATTATGAGAACTACAGAACGCGGTATCGCAATCTGAATATTACACAACTACCAGGTTAAAATTGATAAACATTATACCAGTTTGGCTACGCTGGTAATCCGAGCAGAACAAAACTTAACTCATAATATCCACTCTATTGAAACAAATTAATTCCCCAAAACTAAATTTCACTTTAATGCATTGTTTGTTTTACTGATAAATATTTATTTTATTTACTATTGCAGAAAGTAAATTTTGAGCTTCAAGTTGGAACCTTTGTGTCTCAAAACGAAGGGAAATCGAACACCCTCATGTTCATGTAACTTTTATTTTTCTTGTTTTGATGTCAGGAAATCACGAGTAAATTGAACTATGTATAGTTTGAATGATGGTTTTGTCAATGATGCTAATGAGATAACTACAGATTAGGCCTTCTATTATTTCTTTCTTTGTGCTTATGTAACCAGTACCTTAAGTCAAATGATTTGATTTGAGTTGAAATCATCATTCTCGTAACATTTATTTCGTTCAAGTGGTATATAACTACCTTATTATGGGATAGATCTGTCTCTTCTCAACTGTTGTCAGCATTTGTTGCCTTATTTACAAGAAATCCCGACTTCAGTTTCCGGTATTCGAAATTCAGCTGATTTAAAAATTGTAGATTCACTACTGGGTAATGACACTCTTTAAATGATAGTATATAAGTTGATAGAAATAGGTCTATTACAATACAGCAGGATTGTAAATTCTCAAATATTTCGTTCTCTATGTGAATGAAATTTTTAATGAGCAATTTATTCGTTGTCAAGCAGTTTATTTGATTGTATCACATGGACTTCATGATCATGCTGTAGCTACATGTTGAATACTTTATCGTGAAACAAAATGAGGGCAAATAGAAGTGAAAACATGACCCACTTATGCTTAAACGCAAGATTTACAGAAAACAATGGCACAGTCTCTCCACCTATCCGGTTGTTCTGCGAGGGTTAAATGAATCATTCGCTCTGTCACTCTTTTTTAACACTTCAGTTGAAGTTTTAAGTAGATGATTCGTTGTTCAATTTCCATAGTCAGCCTTCCCCTTCTGAGTTTAAATGGTGAAGCACTCTTTACAGTAAGTTATCAGATTGAAAATCCGAAAGGAAGGTTAGAAAAATTGAAACAAAGTGACTTGAAGAATTAAAAGATTAGTGAGAATATCTATAAATATGTAATAAATGTCAAATGTGCGGAGCGACCGTATGAAAACTTACAAGTAACATTTTATTTGGAAGTATCATTCATTACTATGCATTCTGATCAGTCATTAAAATATCGCTTCGCACAAGCCTAGCTTAAGCAAATAAAAATTAAAGCGTGTGAACACAGATCATTTAAAAAAATTACAGAGCCAATCTTCCTATACGATTTGTCTTTCTAGCACCTTTGTGTTGATTATAATTATGAAGCATTAACTAGAAATCTCATCTTGTCAAGGGCGGCAAACCAGATGGTGTAACTCAGTTGGTAGAGCGTTGGTTTCGCCTTCTGGAGATCCTGGTTTCGATGGCAGCGGCCGACTATCCCGACAGGTTTTTTTCTGTCACCAGGAAAGTGGGGGATAGCACCCTTCAACTTAGGACCTGGCTGACTTCTTCCTGGATTCTTTCTCTTATCTTTTCACAACCTGAGCCATAGATGCCTAAAGACCATAATAAAATTCAGATTCAACAAAAACGGCATAATCAGATTGATCCACCGTGCATTGAAGACAAAATGTAGCTTAAGAATATACAATCGACGACTGTAGCCGCATTAGTATGATCACTATAAATTGCATCAAACATGATGTTATTGAAACTATACGCGTACGTACGATGCATTTTGAGGTCATTCAGTCTAGTTGAAACTGTTTGTAGGAGTTGTTTTTGACGGAAATAAATTGACGGGGTTCAGAATGAATTTATGAATTGGCCAACTATACTGAATTTCGGGAGAGTTAATATTTTAGATTGTATTCATTTTCGTGTGAAATTTGCTCTAGGACAGCACTATTATTGGCAAAAAGGTCTTCCAAATTATTGGATGTTGAAGTTCTTCCCCAAGAAAATATTTATGTATAGTACATACATTACTATCTAAGAAGAAATACGTATGTTGAAGTTGTCCCATGAGAAGGTTAATTTTCATACATAAGTTAAATTACATGTCAGACTTAAAACAATTATCCTCAAAAGTTTAGCTCTGTTACTTTTTTTAAAATTTTATTTAAAAATCATTTTAATTTTAAAAAAAGTGTTTGCTTTCCTTACAAATAGGAAAAACTCGAGAATGAAATCCGTGGTGCAAGATTAAATTATTAATAATAATATAAAATTATGTCATACGTATGAATACATAAGTGCCTATAACACCAGTATTTGGCCCCACAAGATTCTAAAAATAGAAAGTGTTATTAGTAAATTAACTAATACGGCAAAATGTATCTAAGTGTCGTAACTTCCAATATTTAGTGTTTTGTCTAATTTGG